>VZSZ01004914.1:1295-71829 GCA_013398815.1 Ibidorhyncha struthersii | reverse complement strand
CGCGGCCCCGCCGATGGCTGCCCCGAGCCCAGCCTGCGCCTTTTTGTACCCAAGAGGTAAAGCCCGGATCATCACACCTTCAGAAAACGCCGCGGGGGAGCTTACTGGTGCGTGTGACTGTCACGTCTCCGAGGCGTGAGCAGCGCCGGCTGTTTTAACGCAGCCCTGCACGGATTTCCAGTGGTATAAAGCGGGCTGTAGGCATTAAGGCATTTTCAAGATGCGGAGAAACAGGATTTATGAACAATTCATGTGCACATTCACGCAGAAGGTTCTAAGGAATGAAAGTGCAAAAAAAAAAAAAAGTGAAGTCTTTCACCTGATTAAAGATTGTAAACTGCTTCTGTCCGCTTAAATCTGAAACTGGTGTAGGGCTCCCGTGGCTGTCACCACGGGAGCAGCAGCACGATCGTGCCAGCGTCATCTTCTTTCGCGATGAGTTAGCAAAGGTGCCTGCCAAGCGAAGCTCATGGCTGGCAATGCCCAGCTCGGCTCTCCCCAGCACGGCGCAGGGCTGCACGGCCGGACGCGCTCGCTCACAACCGGCTCTGCGGTCACTAACAAACCCCGCGTCCTATGGCATACACATACTCCAGGATGCTGAAGCACCCCTCGCGCTGGCACGGGGGGAGCTGGCAAGAGCCGGTGATGCACTTCAGTAGGTTCAGATTAAAATGATTTGCCTAAATTACTAATTTAGGTAATCCTGGCAACATTTCCCATGGCTAGGCAGCGGTGACACAACCCGTACCTCGATGGGGTGGCTGCGGAAGCCTGGGTAGGCACAGCCTTCAACACTCGCGCAAGTTCTCAGGAGCAGAACACAACCTCGAACCACTGCAGTACGCCCATGTTTGTAGCACATCAGCAGCTCTACCTGTTGCTGTCAGTCTTCGTCAAAAGGAAGTAGAGTTCTCCAAAAGATGCCTACGAGCACAACCACTGCTGGCCGAGCTGGTACCAGTGTCAAAATAGCAAATTCCCCCAAGGCACACTACCCCTACTGGATTTTTTTTTTTGTGATCCATGGAATGAATAATAATAATAAAAAAGCTGTTTAGAGCCCAAAAAAGTAAAAGCTCATGCAGCCTTGCCAATGGCAGAACGGGCCACAAGAGCTCCCAACAGTTAACCAATTCCTAAAACCCCCCTGTAACCGATACTGTTCAGTTCCCAGAACAATCTGTTCCAGCGCTTGACTCTCTTTACTATGAGAAAGATTTTTCCAAACTCATAGGCTGGATTTTTTTGTTTCTTGCACTACAATTTATATTCATAATCTCTAATCCTTTCACCGCAGACGTGGTGGTGAACACTGATCTTCCGTAACAGCCTTTAGATGACTGAAGACTTTTGGTCTCCCTCTTCTTCCAATCTTCCTTCAGCCAGCCAACTCCCATTTTTTTCCCCAGTCCCTCTCAGGTGAGTTTTCCAGACCCTGGCCATTCTTTTTTTTCTCCCCTAACTTACCTTCAGGCGGCCAGTATCTTTTTTAATTTTTAGGGACCAGCCAGTTTAAAAGTGCTCATCATCGGGGCTGGTCAGAGGTGAACCAAGCTTTCCTCTGCCCAGAGTGGGGTGGGCGTCCATCCCATTGATTTTTCAGGTCCCTAGCTAGAAGCCATCACTGGTTTAACAATCCAAAGGTGGCTACCCAAACCAATTACTGTGCCCTCCCTGGAAGGGATTTCACAGTAACAGCGGGCTGTGCAACTACACAGTAACAGTTCTGTCTTTAATTTTACCCAAACAAGTTTATGTGACCGCAGTTTATTTGACATCTCCCCTCTGTTAGGCTTCGAGCTTAAAAAACCCCGCAAAGTAATCTTTTTCCATTCAGCCTTTTTAATCCTTGTCATAGTACTATATCCAAAATGACTATAGAAGTGGTAATCATAGAATAATTAACTAAATTAGCACCGATTTAGCTCCACCAGTGGACTGTTCCACACCGAGCAGGGGCTAGGAATTTCGCCACTGTTGCAGAGAACTAATTTTGATCAGGACATGTACCAGCAGAGTGGTTAAGAAATTAATAAAAAGGATTAGTGGCTCTACCATACAGCCAGTGCCAGTGATTCCGTTGTATGGGACGCTTTTTCTGGACAGCTGGCGAACGCAAGTGAGGCTGCAACTTGCTACTGCACATTTCAGGCTTTGTATCGTACTTAAGGGGAAATAAAAATTCTAAGGTAATACTGAAATGAACAGAAGTGAAATTATGGAAAGACACAGAAGCAAGTACGCACCGTACAGTAAGTGGCTGATGATGTATTTATGTCGTTAAGTCATTCACTCATGCATTTTCACAATTCATATGAAGACACATTTGTTCAAGTAACAGATTATTAATATACTAAGCTAAACCCCCCAAAACAGGAGGAACCCCCCAGCTTCAGGAGGAAGACCCATATATTACTTTCTATTACTTCTTTTGGCAAATCAGTAGCATGACTGACAGTATCAGGACACTTAGTTTGAGCCAAAAATCGATGGTACTATACACTACGCTTTGACGTGAAAAATATATTTGCTTCATAAGAATGTAATCAGTAAATTATGAACTGATCACTTCAAGTTCCTTAGCTACTGCTTAGTTAAAATTGCTTTAGAAAAAGAAATTTTAACAAGATTAAGATTACTGATGTATTTAGCAACACTAAACCCAGCAATGTTTAAAATGAATATAACATTTTCAACCATGTAAAAGAATGCCACATGTACTTCAATATACAGACTATATCATTACTGCAATTAACTTTTCAGACTGCTTCAGTATAAAGAAGTTGAAAATTATATATTTCAACTAACACTTGATTTCTTTCAAAATTCAGAACCTTTGAAACAACAAAGTGTTACAGACATAATATTGGGAAAAAACATAATTCGTGCACAGTTCAAAAGCCCAATTCTTTTAACACTTACGCATGTGTTTTACTGACAGTGAGACTGCAGACATGAACGAAGAAGTGTATAAGCAGGCATTAAAACATTCCAGTTAGACACGATTCCAGTATTTTAAAACAAACAGTTAAGAATGCCACAGCTAACTAAGGAGAAACATGTAGCAAACTGTTGCACTTCTTTTGCATAGCTGGCTTTTTTGGGGGACAAAGCTTGCAAAAAAAGAAGCTGCTCATGTGGGTGTAAAAATACGTGAATACCCTTTTAATATTTGATTCTCACCAGGACACTGGAAAGCAGGTCTCGGACATCAAGGCAGCAAATTTCATCTTCTTTTAACCATGAAAGAATCAATTATGAATTTCATAAGTTTCTATTCAAATATTTTTTTTAAAAAATGCAATGGAAATGTTTTGTATTCTGACCTGGACAGATAAGCAGGGAATAAGCATCATGAAACTATCAGCTGCTATCACAGATTACCGCTGTTTAGTTTACACCTAAATGTTTCACCATTAGTTACAGAAAATTCTAAATATAATCGATGCAGCTCTTGTTACGGATGTAATATAGCAATTAGAAGTGCTATTGGATGCCATTGAACATCCATGGCCAGGCTTCCACAAGGAAAGAATGAGTCCTGCAACACGCATGCTCTTTGGCTGAAAACAAACAAGTACACCTGTAGTATCCAAACAAAGTAAGGGATGTTTTCTGAGTTTCTGTTTGCTTGTTTTCCTCTTCTGTTTCTCCTCTCCTACGTATTTTGGAGCAGACTGTTTCATTCTGCATCTCTGCAACCCAATCACTTAATACTGAAAGTAGTAACTACTGATACTGGAAAATAAATATACAGTCTTACTAAATTTTCCACCTAAATTTGGCATGTCTGTTCTAAGTCAACAGTGGGTGTGGTCCCTTTTCAAGATCTAGACAAGTAACTTGTTTTTCCAATATTCAGTTACCACTGAGGCATGATGCTATCTAGCCTACTGACTGCCTGCAAATTCTCCTAATATGGATTTTTAACCTTTTCAAAAAATTATGCCTGCAAACAGGACTCTGAAAAAGCTATTTTATTTTAAGAACCCGATTCTCTTGTGGTGAGCAACAAGATTTCAGGGAAATTCTGAAAACACTGTGCTCTCAAAAAAGGAGGTTTTATATTCAGTCTGACAACCTGGAGTGCAAAACTTCTATATACAGAGCAGTCAAATGATTACAGACAACATGGCACCAAATATGGAGAGGAACTTCACAAAATCTTGTGAATTTGTTTGCTAAAGTAGAACTGAACTAACGTTTTGGATGTGAAGGAAAGACAAATGCGTTTCCACTCTGTCCTACCTGTGCTTTTAGTTCCTATTCACACTTATTTAAAAAGATGTAATTTAAAACATGTTTTGTGATGAGCAGAGTCATTCAGCGAGACTCCAAAATAACAGTGGTGGTTAAAGGAAACTCAAAACACTCTTTAAAGACTATTCATAATGCTTAGAGTTCTGCAAGTCCTCTTGCAATAAAGACTCAATTGCATTATGAAAAAAGGGCAATATTCAAAGCAAACAAATGCCAATTTCATCAGCACCACACTTGCCTTGAGGACTTCATCAGAGGTCCTCCAAGGGGCTAAATTCCCTGCTAATATTAATTCTATCCTAACATTGACCAAAAAAGATATATATTTCTTTTATATTTACATATTATACATATTTACCTTTTTTAATACTACAGTTGTAGAGGGAAAAAAAAACTGGATACAGATCTATTATCTGCCTTTAAATGTCCCAACAGTATTTTTTTTCCCTTTTAAAAAATTTACAAGTCCTCTTCAGGTCCTTTGACAGCTAGATACAGTCCACGTTCCGCAGGCCACCATCCATAGTCAAAGCACCAAATCTAAAATGAAAAAACAGTGTATTCTTAGATGATTGACTAGATTATAGAATCACTCCTTAATTAATTATATTTTATTCATGGGTTTTTCTTTTCCCTTGCCACATGCCAACACACACATTGGTATCTAACTTTTGTATGTGAAAACAAGATGGAAAAAAGGATGCTATGCCCTGAGTACGGGACTGGGGAACAAAAAATCAATTCAGCTTAAAGCTAAGCTCAGCTCTGCCAGCAATTTACCCCGAAGCTTTCAGATCATTGTTATTTTTACATATTTTATCATCACAATCAGAAAAAAAAGCAAAGTCAGTCTGTATGTGATAATGACAATACCCGCTTAGGATTGTAAGAAATATGTTGGCCTCTTTCTCTTCACTTTATTTAAGCAATCTGAAAGCTACAAAATCATTCATTCAGATTGGTATAATTCCACAGTAGTTAAAAATTACGTCTAAAAGTGAGGAGTTAAAAGACACCACTGTATTGCTGCAACAGTACTGTGTTTAAATTCAGAATTAATTTGCCTGTGCAAGAGATATTTTTATTAGCTAAACAGAAGCAACATGAAACAAAAATGCCACGATTGCTGTGTCAGAATAATTTTATAGTAATGTTTCAAGGTTTTGAATACTTTTTGTTTTGGTTACACCTCAGATCAACAGTTCAAAATACATTTGCAGGTAAAGAGATTCTAGAATCATCCCTTAGTTTAAGTTCTGGATCTACAAAATATACCAATTTAAGCCAGTTCCTAGGATAAGCCCAGAAAGGGAAAACAATTGCTTGCCTTTCCAAAATGTGATTGTTCTCAGCCAGCTCTTTAACAACCCCTCCCATTTCCTCCTTTAGTTTCTTCATACTGTAATAACAAGAAGCGAAAAAAAGGTAACAAATTTTATAGCGACAATTATCTCCTATGATCACTCACCACCACACAGCTTTCAGCAACTTGTCATTACATACAAAATAAGGGTCAGATAACAGGTTGCTTATTTAGTAAAAGTGACAGATGATATATTAGCATTGTCCCCTACTCGCTTCCAAATCTGTACTGCCACTTTAGCAATATAAAGTTTTTTCTGAAAAACGAAGTTCTTGATCTTAATACAGCAATCACTAAGTCAACCATCTTTTTTTTTTTTTTTCAATTCACCTGTATAACAGGTATAGGATTATACATCACTCCAATTAAGAAATTCTCACCCAAGAGTCATTTCCACTAATGTGTTTGAGCTTGGATAGACTGTATTCATTGTATGTTTCACCCCACTGGAAGCTGCAAACATTTTCTGTGGCAGAGCATCTTGTAACTGTAATAGATAAAAAGGAAATGTAAGTTACAGTAGAAGTTGTTATATGTATCTTGATGTCCACCCTAAAATCCTTCTTTAAATTCTCCATTGCTATGATACCTCATAAAATCATTACAGTAGTAAGGCAGCTGATATTCTCCAAGTTGAGATCACCATGGGAAGTTTTGTATTGACACGACCTACAGTTTCCTGATTTGTTCCATCTTCTTAGCTGTCTTATACTTTCATAATAAACTCTCAAAAAGAAAAATTATCTGTTTGTTATGTTTGTAGTTATCCTAAGGCAACAGGATCCTAATCATTAACTGACTTTGGTAGTGCTACTAAAATACAAAAAAATAACAAGTAAAACACTGCTCTCTACCATTCCCTAATTTGCTTTTACACCTGCCAGGTGCTTTTCTTTCATTTATATTTTCTTTATAAAGAATAATAATTTTTCTGCATGAAAACCCTCTCATTCTCTCAATTTTGAGGTAATTCTGATACATTTGCATCCTGCAGAGTCACTGTCCAAATTTTAACAAAACATTTTCTTTCATGTTACCAGCAGCATTAGGTTAGCACGTATCCTTAAGCATGTATGTCCTAGTCTTGAATATGGGAGTAGCGTTTTTATGCTTCACAAGAGTATTAAGATAATCCTCTAGGCGCTCAGATACCATTATGATAACAGTTACACAGAACACTTCTCAATGAATCCACATCCATTTGCACAGATTTTTTTTTTTAGGCATGCTAACTACCAAAAAAACCAACAAAAAAAAAAAACCAAAACAAACCCAACCAAAAAAATCAAAACCCAAACCCCCCCCCAAAACTCCAACATCAAGTCAGGTTTCAAAAAAATCAAGTCACTCTCTATGCGACTCCAACATCTGCAATGAAGCTACTATAGACCAAATACTCCATCCATGCAGCCCTATATTTTAATATGACTGCATTAATGTAAGACTCACTATAAACAACACTATTGACATTAAGCAATGTCTTTTATCTATGCAAGCACTTTAAGTAATTTTGAAGCATTCTACCTCATTTATATAATCCTGGTACTTGGATACCTCTTCTTCAATATCAAAACACTGGTTGGTGAGAGCCAGTAACTGCTTCCTTGTGTGAAGCATTTTCCTAAAAGAAAAAAAGTTTTCTTTTAAGTGCTTCCTGTATAAAAGTGGTGCAGTGAACATTACCAAATATTAAAGAAATCAATAGCTTGCCTTGTCCAGTCCTCAGCCTTGTCCAAAAATGTATCATACTTGCTGACACATTCATCTTTGAATAGAGCTATGGCTTTTGTAGCATGCAAATACAGTTTCTGCCTGCAACACAGAAAGAACCAGAACAGTGTTATACTGCTTTAAATACCCCATTCCTCTAACTTTCTGAAACTTGGAGAAGAGGTATGCAGACTTAAAATCCTTTTAGCCACCTTTATTCAGGCTGTTGTAACGTATAAAAATTCAACACACTGTGTGAACTGACAGTTTGTTTCAAAACTATTCCCTGGCAGGGAGAAAAAAAAAAATATTTGAAGCATTTAGTTGCAATTATTTGTAAATGAACAAATGGTCAAACGTCTTCTCTGAGTCAGTATTTACCCAAGCAGGTATATTTAAGAAAAAGGGATTCTAAATGGAAAGGACAGAAACCCTTATTGTTTCTTATTTGCTTTCAGCAGACCCTCAGAACTTCCAGCATATAATAATAATCCTTTGTGCTGAGTAATATACATGCAAGAAAAAAACTAGGATTTTTGTGTCAGCATAAATTTATGGCAAGAGAAAAAAAGCAAGCAGATAAGGACAGGAAAGCAAAACAAAACCCAATTCTGGTTAGTGTTGCAGACCGTAATCCCAGTGTAACTGCCTTATCATGCTATGCATTGCACCAGTAAGCAAAACTAAGGGATAATGGGGAACACGACAGTCTAACACCTGGTTCTGGTATTCCATGAAGTGTTGCATGACAGCTATTGGTTAATCAAATTCTGGCTAGACTGTAGTTGGGTTGGCATCAGGCATGCATACCTATCATTCAACCAGAAAAAAAAGTCCAAAATGCTGCTCCCTTGTCTGCCTAGTGGTAAATATTACAAAGGCCAGGCCTCTCTTGCTAATGGCACATAATTTTTAATAAAAAACACTGCTGTTTCTCTCTGGGGTGAGTCAAGGAAAATAACATGTAGTTAGTATCTCAAAGATACCGGAACAATCCCATGGAGACACTTGTGCTAGAAAATATACCCGCATTCAAAACTATGAAAATGAAGCCTATTTCTTTAAAGTTATTCACATATCAATGCAAGGACACAGTTTGAATAGTAAAAAAAGCCCTAAAATGTCTTTAATCTGCCTGAGGGAGTGCAGTTTTAAAATGAGCTATGGATTGCGTCCCAATGTTTGCCTGTTTTCCAGCAGTATCCTTAAGCACATACGACTGGAAATTATCACTCACGTTATCTCTTGGATTAAGTTCAGCCCCTTGCTGTTGCAGGGCAATGATGTGTCCAAGTCTCTTTCAGTGTTATCAAGATCTGCCTTACACGTTTCCTGCCCCTGGTGTCCCTTATCTTAAGCCAACCTCCCCTCCACTTGGTAGTTACCTCACTTAGCTTTCACTATGGGAAAATCAGGTGGCATGGCTGTGAGAACACCAGTGCCTTCTGCATGTTAGCTTTCCATCTATAATTGCCAGGGAAGCCACCCTCGTGGTAGCAGCAGCAAGTTTTAGAAAATTACAGAAGAGGGATCTAAATCCATATAGCACTCAGCAAAGTCCAGGGAACCACTCAACTGACCAGCCCCTAGAAGAATAACTTAATTACTTAAACATAAGCATCTAGCATCATTTGAGATGCACAAGGATGTCCTGCTCTGCTTCCAACTGTGTCCAGAAAGGTGCAGGTTTCCCATTTGTCTTGTGTCCTACCTTCTGGTCTCAGAGCACACCTCAGATACCTTAGGGCAACTTAAATAGCATTAGGCATCTGCGTATGAGGAACTGAATTGATCCTGAGAAAAGTACAGCAACATGAGCAGAGCAGCTGTTTACAGTTGCTCAAGAGTTAGTAGTCATTAGAGCCTAATGATAGTCTAGACACCCAGGTTACATACAGACACTCAATGTGGCCACTTCTCATAAGTGACAATTTTAAACAGGCACAGAGAACTGCAGTAAAATTTATTTTGCGTGCTATATTTCCTGGAAGATTAAATAATTCTAAAATTTCATTCAGCTAGCCCATATTTCATTCATCTGTAGAAAATTATCTCCACCTTAGTTACAAAGTCACTTCACTCTTACTAAGGGTTTTTTTCTCTCTAAAAAGAATTGGGAAAAAAAATGTTCTTCTTGAAAGACAGTTATGCCCAAATAACGAACAGGTATTTCACATCTACATTTAGAAGGTCTATCAGTGAAGGAACTCCGCTGCCAGAAAGCACCTTATTACCTTACACTCGCACCCCTATGTATTTAAGATATTTAAAGGATTTTTTTTTTTAAAGCAATCCTAAAAAGTTTATAATTTACAATAAAAATCAACAGAAGAGGTTATTGGCAAGAGCACCTGAAGGACCTGAAAGCAATCATGGTATTTCCCAAAGGTAACTTTAAAACTTACTTGTCAAACTTGTGAATTTGTTCTTCATTATAAGGAAGCCCTAGGATCAGAGCAGATGACAGACATTACCAGTTTAATTCTGTTAATTGTATTTATGTAAAACTCCACTACATTTACCCATTTCCTATATGGTTTCCTTGTCCTATCCTGATAGGCAAAACTGGTCATTTACTTTTTTTTTTCCTCCTCTTCAGTCTTGCAATTCAAATGTATAAGATTAATAGTGGTGTTTTGTTCATATGGGCTTTAAGACAGTACCTCACGAAGAAAGACCTACAGACATATTTACTGTTGCTAACTAACTCTCCATTGCTACCACAAATATCCTAATGGAACAAGGACTGACCAGGACTTTCCATTCAGTTTACGTTAAAAGTGAATCAAATAAGTTACTTACTTCGTTCTGCTTTGTCTTTTTTGAACTGATAATAAATATCTGTGATGGAACAAAGCAGCGCTCGCAGCCTTTCTGGACTAGAGTGACAAAAGGAAGAAAATGAGATTTTTTATATATAAACTTAAGAACCTATTAATGAGTTTTATGAATGACATCTCAATGTAGAATTCAATATACACTAAAAAAATTAATACAGTTACTCACTTTCTGTCTTTTGGATGCATGCCTTCCTGAATTGCCCAGGTGTCAGCCAGTAAACCGCCAGGAGAAAGTTTGGTTTTGATATCTTGAAGACTAGTTTCTATTGTGCCCTGAGAGCTGGAGAGCTACGTAAGAGCAAGAAAGTTCAATCTTACCACTGGGTAAAGTAAAAAATTACTTGAGGATGAAAACAGACTGAGCACGTTAATACTATAGACACATTTGTTTCACTGATCTTCATTAAAGAAATATGCCCAATTAGCTGCCTCAGCTTTGCTAAAAGCAGACAAAACACCGTATTATTAAAGAAAGAATCATCTTTGATGCTGGCATTTCTGTTATTTAATATATATTTTCTTTCAACAATAAGTTTCTACCTTTCATATATTCCCAATTTACTTCTACGCTTGTTCTTTTGGTTTGTTAAGAATTCATATAATGACTATCCATGTAATTCATACCTTCTTTCTCCGCGGTTCATACAACCTTCAAACCAAAAATGCACTAACCACCTTTTGCTTTTAGAATTGAGAACTTTAGGACAGCAGCATGTATTTTCAATCTTTCCTTACTTGTCTGGAAACATGATGCAAATTTCAAAGCAGATCACTCCGAAGCATGTTTGCATATGTATCATTTTAGAAAGCCAACAAAGTAGTTCAAAATTCTTTAAGGAAAGGGAAAAAACCTTCAAAGTAAAATATATTTCATGGTTATAATCTTCTACTTGAGTATGTTCAAAAGTGAGACTGTATTTTCAGGAACTTTTTATTATTTTCACTACACTGGGCTAATAAAAAGATTTACTCTTTTCGGTAAGACATCCACATCTCAGTATGGGCATTTTTACAATCTCTGGCAGTCTAGAAATGCCTTTGAAAATTCAGAGCTGTTATTCATAGAAAAACCTATATTATCATGTATTTAGCTATTTCTTTAGAAACACCATTTTGAGAATGACACAGGCTTTGTAAGATACTTACACGTAACAGTTTTGTGTGTATCTCTGAAACTTCATCTACTTCTGATGCTTCCAAGTTGATCTGCATCAAATTCTCATATCTGACCACAAAAAAGCAGAGTTAGAAAAGAAAATAAACAAGCAGCGAATACGCTCAAAATATTCCTTCAATCTAGACATTAACAATAATTACCTTCCTTTGATATGAGATACAGTATCTGTCAAGCAGCAACCATGAAACACTGACAAGCTTAAGTGATCATTAATAATGAAAGCATTTTTGTTATGAAGAAAAAAATCCTTGATTTTTTTCCCCTGCATTTGAACTATTAAGTTTGAAACTTCCATTCCTGACTTCTTTATTCTATTCTTATTATTTGTACTTGACAGGCAGTGGAAAACTATTTTCTCTCAACAAAAAATTTTTAAGAGGTTACCAAACTAAAGTTACTTAAAGTAGTCAATGACACACAACAAACTAATACTGCAGTGCACCAAAATGCTCTTCTGTAGAAACTTATTGTAAAGACTGAGTTACAAAAACCTTGGGTTGGTTGAGTTACCAAAATCTTGGGATGGTTGAGTTAAAACCTTATAGGCTGAGTTACTAGCACCATCTGTTCATATTGATACTTGTCCCATATGACCATAGCTCAAGCACGAAATAAATAATTCGGGACACTATTTTTCCTGTTGAGTCTCAGACACTTTTTATTACTGAAAACACTATCAAAACCCGCTCAGCTGCTTTCAAAAAATACATACTTTTCTCAAGTTCAATACTTTGTTTACCTTTTCAAATAAAAGCTTTGCATTGTCAGGCTCTGAAGCACAGCCTTGAAAAGGGAGGACAAACAAGAGGACATGACCTTCGCTAACTCCATAAAAGCCTTCTGAAGTGAAAATCCTGCTCCTTTGTCGGAGGCCAAAAGACCATGTGCAAACACATAGCAAATTTCTGTTCATGTGAGAACTACTCCAGTTTGCAAATGAACATAAATTTTATTCAAATTGCTGCTCTAAGATACTGCTGAATGCACTAGAGTCACACAAATCAGAACTCAAAGCAGTTTCTTCTGAGCTCTAAATGGCTTCCTTCTGTGGGGACCTGGCAGAATGCAAGAAGAAGCCATCTGAACCAAATACAGAGTGAACAAGAACCAGTCCTGTCAACTAGTGTAAACTGCCTTGAAGGAGAGTTTGGATTACAGCCCTGATCATCTAACAACTAGGCTACACAGGCATACTGTTATCTTGCTAGTTTTCAACTTTGCTAGTTTCACTGTTATGTTGGTTTTTTGGGTTTTTTTTGTTTTTTTAACGGAAGTACCTTAAAGCCCAGATGCATCAGTTTGTATGTGTTTGGCATGCACACAGCAACTCTGACAAATCCTTGGGTATCCATAATTACTACACACAAGCTGTTCAATTTGCACATGCATAGCAGCTCCAACATGGCTTAAGTCTATTCTTAAGTCTACTCTGCAAATCCAATGGCTCTACGTACATACATGCATTAATCATCTTGTGGGCATCTACATTTTCAGAGCAGCCTGGAAGCGAGTTTAAATAATCCTATGACCAAGATGGCATTTGGGGGAGACTGGCAGTAGGTTGAACAGGAAAACAACTACCCACAGGAGAATGCTATGAAGAGCCAGAGTTTAAGGTTTGTGCCAGACTGCGTAAGGATAACACACCTTAACGACGGAGCTAATGCTAGTTTGTGGAAAGACTGAACAAAACACTGCAAGGACACTTTAGAAGTGGAAAGGAACGTGACTGAGAATTGGACATTGAGTGGGACTCGGAGATGAAACAAAGATCGGGAGAGAGAGAAAATGAAACTCGGAGGGAGAATTCAATGGTGCAATCCCATCTCCTACAGACAGCACTTGACTGAAAGAAGTCCGGTAGAAGAATCTGAAATTTCCTGTAAAACATTTGCTTCCTTGGAATGGAAGACAAGAGAAATAACTGTCTTCTGCAGTCTTTGAAACCTGTAAGACTCTTATGCTAAAAGATTACAATTCTTTAGTTGCTCCCTATTATAAATTTTGTCCGTTTTAAAGAAAGTGCTCTAAAAAACTTGCCACTATATAGTGGCAAATTTGTCCATATGGCCAACAGTGAGACTATGTGATGCAGACATCTGCCATTTGAATTAATCAAAATAGAAAAAAATAACATAATAGTCAGGCATTTGAAAAAATGACAGAAGTAGAATTTCCTGTGCAGTTTACTTTTGGCACCTCTATGCGTGTGCACGGTGATCTAGTCATATCCTAATACAGCTTTGGGTTTTGGGTTTTTTTGGGTTGGTTGGTTGGTTGGTTTTGGGGTTTTTTTTTGCAGCCACTCTGTTATATTTCAACATAAAAATTCCTTCCATGCAGAAAATGCTATGGTCTTAAAGCTGTGAAAGGGGCAGTATTTAAAGTCATCCTCAGTAAACACACAAAAGCAAACTCAGTGACAAAAGCACTAAAACACTAATGAAAGGAAAGCTACTCGATTCTTTGTCCAGGCTTTACTATAGGCTTCTAAAGTCAACAACAGCAAATGAGCAGAGTCAGAGAAGAAAGGAGTAAAAGAACACATACAATTACTACTCAGTAGTAATTGTTCCCACTAGGTTAAGCAGCAAAATTAACACTCAAATTTGAGTGAAGCATATTACTAAATCTGCTTAAGTCACCACCATCAGCAAATCCATGCTGATTCAAATTTAACTTTTATATGCAAAAACCCTGTAAATAAACATAACTTAAAATACTGCTGTCGTTAAAGATGATAATGAAAAATCAATGCATTCATTGCAGTGCTTCTACTCACATTTTCTCAGCTTTCTCAATGTTTCTGCTGCAGAAATCCAGCCTGATGACAACCTCTGTCTTTTTATGAACCATTTCATTGTAATCATCCTTGATTATTTCACTAAAAAAGTGAAGCATTAGTCTACAACAAAAGCATTCAACTGCCATCTTACCAATAGTCAGTAATACAATACTATACCTACAACAATAACTGCTAGCAAGAATTGCTTTCAGTTAGAGATGCATTAATATAATCCTTATATAAAACTATCTTGTGCAAGCTGCTCAATTGTACCTGCACGTTACCAGAGGTTAGACTTAAATTATCCACAGAAGAATGTGAAATTGCAAATATCTAAACCTTATTGTCAGAAAAAATGATTTTTGTTTCCCTCATGACAAGAAAGAAGGAAAAATTCAGAAAGCCTATTCACATTCAAGAAGCCAAGAAAACTTCCCAAGATACTGGGAGATCACAGAATTGTCTATTGATAATCAAGGCATGTCTCCATAAAAAAAAAAAAAGAAACAAAACCACCAACAAATGCTCAATGAAATTCCATCAGTTGCTTACATTAGCCATCGTATTCCTTTTCGCATCAGCTCCTGGTAAAGTAGCAAAGAACTGGCAACTCTACAGGCATAACACACGATACCTGTTACTGCCTGGTGGAAAAAACAAACAATATTAGTACTAATCTGGCATCTCTTACAATTGTTTTGAGTCAGCTAATCACAACAAAGCAAGACAGATTAATAAAAGAAAGAGCTACACGAAGATGGTAGTTTAAAATGCATAACTTCACCCAAACTTTAGTCGGGAGATAACCAAACACCCATTATGGAGGCAGAGCTAAACGTGGTGAATGAGTTTTTCCAGTTATGCTGAAATATCTGTTAAGTCTCTTATAAATAAAAATGACACCACTTACTCTCAGGATTTACTTTTAATTTCTGGAAAGTGACAAATACATTTCTTCAGTAGTTTAGGAATTAGACACATGCATTAAAAGAAACTTGTAAAAAATGACACATTTTTATATTCTAAGGCTAGGGACTCTCTTCATTCACCTAATTTCACTTACAACTTTGCTGCATTAGGCAGAATTGTGAACAGTTTCAGAAATAATTATTTACAATATTTTAAATAACTACTATCAACTGATGACTTCCTGTTTATTAATTCTAAAGACTTCTGGTATTCAAAGAGACATATGCTTTCAGGAGTACCATGCCTGAATACAAGGCTCCTCAGCAGCTAGTCTTTTATAGACATAGTATAAAAGGTGGTCACAAAGTCAAAGCATGGCAACGCATACATTCAGTAGTTTTAGAAAAATGACCGAAAGAATGAAACATCCTCTACTTGTCTCCCACAGATTCTGAAATCTTGCAGGAGAGGCAACAGAAATTCCACTCTCCTGCAGAGTCCTAGAGACTCCTCTCTATTCAGAGAAAGATGAAAGTTAATATAAGAAAAATAAGTTTTGCACCATCACAGGGGATGGCACAAATCTAGCTAACTCCAAAGTGGCAGGCTCCCCCCCCCGCATAAGTGTTTTATGCAGTGACAAAACACTTGGACTTTAGAAGGATTTTTTGGGGTTTGTTCTTTTTTTAAAAAATATGCAAACATATTTTATATACAAAGTATGGCTTTAACATACTTTTGGAGCCCTTGTTAACAAATACATTTCTGTTAATCAGAATCCTCACTAGCATATTAAAAATAGTTTCAATAACATTCATCTGAAAATCAAGTAGCTTTCATTTCAGTATCATTATCTGAGACAGGTATATAAATTAAAATCATAATTACTCACTTTAGCCATACTAGCATCCCCATCCAAATCATAACGTTGATGGACTTTAGGAAGTAAAACTGAAACATAAACCAAACATCTGTATTTTCTTATTTTCCATAAGAGACTTCAAAAGTTCAGACTGTTTCCCCTCCCCACCCTGTATTCTGTTTTTATGAGTATCTACATGGATTTTCATCTAATCCGTTCTGTTTCATCTGTTACTGCCAAGCCTTTTAATATTCTGTGGTTCTCACGCACACCTTCAAAACCAGCCTTTGTCTTAAACACTTTAAATAACTTGGTATCTTCAGCAAACTGTCCTTCACTTCCTTTTTCAGACTCACTTTTGAACATGCTGCACAGCACAGATTTCATGTGGGTCTCCACTAGCAATCTCTCTCCACTGAGAAAGCCAACCATTTATTTCTGTTCTTCAGCCCGGTGTTTGCCTGCATGGGAGACCGTTCCCTCGTACCTCATGGCTGCTTAGTTTCATTGAGACTTTTAAGGGCAGGACTTCACCACACAGCTTTTGAAAACCTAGGGTAGCCTCCATCAGCTGAATCTCCTTTGTTCTCATGCTCATTGATTCCTTCAGAAAGATCTGACACAATATAAAGGTCCTGCTGATCCTTCCACAAACAGTTTACCTACCCACACTCTTCAGCACCTCTGTGTGAGTGCCAGCTGGCCTGAGCAGTCAGTATGTAGGACATACTGACAAAAGCAACACTGATCTCTCAACTGGAGGCATGTTGTCTAGCTCATCTCTTACAAAAAAGGGCTCTGGCACAGGGCCCTCTATAAGCCTCTCAGTGATAAATGGAAATGAAAGAACTTATTTTTTTTTTCTGTTATGGCATTACCTTATCTTCTAAGTAAAGGTAAAGTTGTTAAGAGCTCCTCTGTTAACTGAAAGGATAACCACATTCATGACAAATAGAAAAAAAAAAAAGCAGAACTTGAATTTCCACTTAGTGAGTAATGGAACAAAAGAACAAGCTTTGCATTACATTCTATAATTTCCTTTCTACTTGTTAGAAGTGTCATGCTTCAAAAAATGTCAGAACTCCATATGCACCACTACATTTTAACACACAAATGCTCAGGTTCACAGCACTAGGAACATTACAAGCAGCTACTGTTTCTGTAAAAATATGCTGGATACTCAGCATTTTTGAAAAACAATTGGACTGCATACTTAAAACTTCAGTTATCAACAGAGAAAATTTTCAAACATTATTTCTAAAACACTACAGACATAAAACGATAATTAAATAACCCAAACTATTTACAAAGGATAGCTATAAGAAAGGGGAAATGACTTTCATGTACCTTCTTCATAGATTAATCCGACAATGTTTACAGCCTCCCTGCTTACTACAAAGATAGGATTCTCCTCAGTAGTTCTGGGAAAGTGCTGTGCCAATCTGCCAGGCTCTAGTATTAAACGCCGACCTTCATATAGTAGTTCTTGATTCTGAGATGGTATTTTTGTCTGTTTGTAGACCAACTCATGAAATATAGCAGCTCTATAATACAAACAATACATTCAGTAGTAGTTAGACTCACTACAACAGTTCAAGAATTCAGATTTTGAATTACTTAAATAAAAATTCCTTTTACTTCTGATTAATTAAGAACTGGTTTTATACATAAAGCATTTGACTTACAAGAACAAAAAACAGCACACCGCCTAAGGCTCCAGGTTGCTCTGTTACAAAAATAAATGCTATTTCCTGCAAAATATCAAACTTCCCTTTCTACCTCTGATTTTCCACCAAAGCACGTCTGTGTAAACAAACTCGCTTTGGCCTGAAGTCTGAAGGTCAGTAAAAACAGGCAAGACCAGATGAGAGGAAGGACGCATACTTTAGTTTTCTCAGGCATGCCCATTTCTTCAAAGGAGATGCCTCTCTCCAAGAAGTCTGGTGTTTTACATGTCAAAAAGCACACACCTTAAATTCAGCCTGTAAGCTAACAGACAGACAGCTTACCTCCTAACACAGCAGTGATAAGGAAAACCAAAGACACTTTGGTATTTTACTTTCAGCAATCAATGGATACAAGGCATAAGAATTTATAACAAACCTTCCCTCCCTTACAAAAAATAAAAACAAAAAACCCAAATGAACAAACAAACAAAACCTCTAACGAAGAAAAAAACCCCTTAACTACACTAACAGGAAGGACCAGTTTGCCTCCTGTGCAGCATTAGTACACTGTCACTTCTTAATACTACAGCTAGTATTCAAATAAAGGTAAATAATAATAAAATAATTTTTAAAAAAATTAAGTACAAATAGCAATTTGAGCTGCAAGGAAGACTTCTCCACAAAAAAAAATAGCACTTGGGCTCTCTCAAAACACAAATGAGAGAAGAGAAAAGAAAAACTGGAAAAGGACAGAACTGTATTTATACATTTGATGAAATAACCGTATCTGTTCTCATACTGGAGAATAATGCATGCTTTATATTATCTGTAATACGGCAGAGAAAAGGCACTTATTTTTGCATCAGACTGTAAAGCAGACTTTATAGCTTTTTTAACATCAGCACTTGATGACCATAAAGGAAACTCCATATAACTCAGGATCCTAAATCGTACCAATCATAACTTCAGAAACCCTGTCAGAGCTTTACATCAGACAGATGATGTGCATATTTTGTATTCTTGAGGACAAGGTAAGAAAAGCAGAGTTGAACAGTCTCTGAAAAACTACTTTGTAAATAAATAACATACACAAATGAGGCATGAGTTGGTATCCATTAAGAACAAAGACACTTGTAACATGTCAAGGATTAAGGCTACCTTCTGTCACTGATTAAGACCAAGTTTAAGATCAGTTGATTTGACCTTCAATGATTTTATTTGTATTAGAAATATTTTATGATAAACATACTTCTATGCATTGTGAATACGCAGAAGAATGACAAACTTTCACTTCCTCAGATAAACTGCCAAGGAAAGGGCACTGAAATTGTAACACTGGTGAACTCAGGGGACAGTAACGTTCACCTGAATAAGAGCAAAGAAATGAAAACAGAGAAAGAATACACTTACGTATTATAGCTGTGAATATAAACTTTGTGCAAGGTCATCTGCTGTAGTGAAAAGATGTGGATTATTATTCGGTGCAGTATGTCACTCGTCTCTGCAAAGAACTGGTCAAATCCCCAGCATTTTTCCTGGTCTGCTTCAAGAATATTGGCAAGGACAGGCGTGAGCAGTACTTGCAGACCCCTAGAGGACACCAGGAACAGACAAGACAACTTGGATCTACTTGGATCTTTTCACCTTGTAACCAACTGCAATACCTTATTGGATTTCTCTCATGAATGCGTATCTACTATCCCTTGAAGAACACCCAGAGCCTGTTTTTTTTTTTTTTTCTTTTTCCTCTACTGAACCACAAAATGTTCAATGGTAATATTTATTATTTTTAATTACTACACGTACTTTATCTCTTGACATTTTAGGCTTAACTATCAAATACTTTTTCCTTGGTATTTGACAAGCTTCATGAGCATTGGAAAAATGGCATGCAATTTAAAAAGGCTACATTGTAGAGCTAAGGTCACCTTCTACCACTGCTGGGGAGTAGTCATTTACCCAGCTCACCCCACACACTTACCACAGTCTATCACTTTAAAGGAAGCTACTACCATTTATGGTTTGCTGGCTGAGCTGCTTGTGTGAGCACACTATGTTGCTTTCAATCAAAATCAGCTGGGTTAGCAAAGACTCATTATTTAAATTGTCAACACTAGCAGAATTAATCCTGATTGAGATGGAGCTAAATAAGTACTCCACGCATGCAGCTCAACTGCTGCAAAGAAAAATGTGCAACTATTGCCTTACTATTCTAGGAGAACGGCCAGCTTGAATTTCTTGAATTTCTACTTTGAGAACTTGAATTGCAAGGAACTTTATGGATCCTACTCCTGTGTTATTACGAACAACTTCTTCAAAGTTTTAACGTTATGTACACATCAAACCTGAATCCAGTGGTAAAACTGGTAATGTTTTGAAGCAAGTTCCAGTTGCTTATAAGCACATTGATGGCTTCATTAGAGGTCAGTGGATGCTGTGCTCGAACCCACTTTAGTACTAAAATTATAACAGTAAATATTATTTAAATACCACTCAAAAATATTACTGTAAACAGATGTTTAATAAAAAAACCTGCTTCCTTTATTATTTAAGCATTTCAGTTATATGGAATAAGCAGAAGAAACAACTGAGCAGTATCAGGAAAAATATATATAAATTGCAAGTTCTGCACAATATAAACTAATGAATTGATAGAAACTAGTCTTTCAGTCTACACCTCTTACAGATCCACGTATTTGACTTTCAGAAAAGTTTGTTTCTAGAGTCACAGAACAATTTCTTTCTCACTTTACCATGAAAGAGTAGTAATTTTAAAGTACTGAAGAAGTCTCAGGAAGATAAAAAGGTAAATGGGAGGTGTTTTTAAGATCATATTGTGATCAGATCTTCCACAGCTCTTCCTACTGAGTATTATGACACATGAAGCAAAAATACTATGATTAAAAAATTTAAAAGATACTACGAGAATATGTTAAATGTGCTGATGTGAATTGTTTTCTAGCAAAAGCGCAAGTCTCTGAACTGTCTTTTCTTATCATTTCCTTCCTACTGCCTAATCTTTGTAACGTCTGAAGTCACATTCTTACAAGAAAGGGGGGCCATCAATTCAAAGTTTATTAAATCTTCATACTCTTTCCTGAGGGTGAAGAAAAGGTAGTAATAATCCTTCTTATACTCACACCAGTTCAGATTCTCGGGTGCTCATTTGTAAATTAGCAGTCATAAAACTATTTGGACAGATGGGAAGAAAATACACTTGATAACATAACAGTAGACTGTACCGATCTACTGAAGAGTTCAAAGAAAACAACTTTAACAGTCAGATCTCTGTTCCAAAGATCCAATCCTGAGAGAATAACCAGAAAAGACCAATCAAGTAGCATTGAAACACTTTGTGAGAAGTTCAAACTTACTTTGAAAGACTACAAGAAACAGGCATCTCCCAACTCCATTCAATTGGTCCATTTTCTGCCTTCTGTATTCCAGAAATAGCACCAGAAGGCTTTCCAGTGATTATTTTATACCTGCGATACATTATAAAAATAATAGAGACTTCAACTACTACCTCTTATACATAAATAGGTCTAGTAACTAATCCTCAAAGGGGTATCAATAATACAAATCTAAACAACAGACTGGCCTAAATCTGTAGGTGGTGTAATAATTAGGAAGCTTCACTTACAAGCTGACAGACAGTGGTGCTAAAAGAGTAAACAATGAAAAGGAAGCACTTCAGGCTATGTTGGAGAAGCAACTTTGTCTACCTCAGACTTGAGAAAAATTTAGGAGAGATTTCAGGCATCACTGAAGGAAGCTGAAGTTTTTTTCGTAAGTGTTAACTAATCAAATTCAGATTTCAAAGTCAGTTCAATTTAGGCATTTACATAACTGACTTCTAGCATGTTCCATGGCAAAAGATGACATTTAGTCACCACAAAGTCACTTGGGGATAAAGAAGGCTTTGAGAAATTACTTTAACTTGGAAACATCTAGCAATTTGGATACAATTTGGCATTGTCTAACTTTGCACTGAACAGGCTAGTATTTCTCAAATTTCTCATGAAACTAATCAGGAGCAATAGGCTTTTGCAACAGAAAATTTCAGTTGTGCGTTCTCTTTTTGGAGGATGAGGTACATACAAAACATGTTCCTTGCTTATCTCACAAGTAGATACAATAACAAGAATGTCCCTGGGATAATCACAGGATGGGCAGTTCCTTAAACTAAGAAAACTGGAGTCAGCCTTACAAGGAGTAACAAAACAGAGATGTTATTGGCCTATCAGAGTTCCCAAATACCTCCTTGCTTTATTTTTTAAATGCAACACACAGAACAACAAAATAGAACTAGACTAAGATGAAAGAGGAATCAATTCCAACCAGCACATCATAGACACAACTTGTTTCCCATTCAGAAGCCACCCCTGTTATCTTCAGCCACAGTTCACAACCCCGCTACTCAAAAAATGTCAATCTCATGGGTAGCACAAGGATTTCAAGACTGCTTGTGAAGACAATCATTTAAAGGACAACAAAAATTTGCAGTACTGAAAACCAGTTTCAGAATAGCATAATTTTGCCTGAATATCCAAGTTACCAAATATCTTGTTAACCAAGTATGCACCACACTTATCCAAATATCCACCACACTGCAACGCACCAGCTTAGTGCCATGGTAAAGGAAAGATGTGTCAAAACACAGCAGTATTTTGGGGGAGCTCTGATGCTTAATTCAGGTCTTAAGGTGCTACACAGTAATATCCTTGTTGAAGCAGAACGTTTGTACTGATTTTGTCTGGGACAGAGTTAATTTTCTTCATAGTAGCTCATACGGTGCTGTGTTTTGGATTTGTGACCAAAACAGAGTTGATAACAATGGGATGTTTTAGCCATTACTGAGCAATGCTTACACAGTGTCAAGGCCTTCTCTACTTCACACGCTGCCCTGCCAGCTAGTAGGCCGGGGGGGGCAAGAAGTTGGAAGGGGACACAGCCAGGACAGCTGACACCAAGGGATATTCCATACCATATGACATCACGCTCAGCAATAAAAGCTGGGGAGGGAAATTTGCCAGGGCAGTAGTTGCACAGGGAGTGACTGGGCATCAATTGGCTGGTGGTGAGCAACTGGTTTTTTTTTTGCATAATTTGTTTTTATTGGGTTTGTTTTCCTTGCAGTTTAGGGGTGGGGCTTTTTGTTGGTTTTGGCGTTTTCTTTTTTAACTTATTAAACTGCCTTCATCTCAACCCACAATTTTTCGCACTTTTACCCTTCCAATTCTCTTCCCCCATCCCACTGCGGCGGAGTGAGCGAACAGCTGTGTAGTGCTAAGCTGCCTGCTGGGGTTAAACCACAACAAAGTTAAAGAAGGTTTTTCCTTAAATATTTTCACTATTTTAATGTTTACTGTATGTGTGTAGGATTTCTTGATAAAAAGGATTTCATGGACTGACTTAATTTACAAACATAGAATTTTCCTTCTAAATTACCTACATCACTTCCTTGTTTCTACGAGGTCCTTCAAAAGGTCGGAAAGGCAAACTCCCTGTTGCAGCATGGTAAAAGGTCACCCCTATGCTCCACAGATCAACCGTTGCTCCATACTTTTTCTGATGCTCTTTTCTCAAAACTGCTCTCTCATACATATCAGGGTGCTGAAGAGAAAAAAAAACATAAAAAAAGAAGTTAGAATTGCTTTATGAACAATATAAAGAACAAAAACCCAATCTATCATTTCACAGCAAGATAAATTGTCATTCTAAACTTTCAGCTGTTTAATCGAAAAGCAAAGCTAGCTTGTATCACAGAAATTGCTTTAGTTATTCGGACAGAATATCACAAAAGTGCTCCTACATAAAATAGCCACTTCTATTAAAGGTTTGCAAAAAATATTTTAAAATTTAGCTAAAGATTGACTACTAGAATAAGACACCACTAAAGAAGAGCAGAAAGCCAGTATTCCTCCAGATGATTCTGAAACAATAGAAACCAAATCAGAAAAAGATCCATAGCAGAGGACACTATCAGTTATGATACTACATGTGGGAAAACATGGCAGGAAGAAAATTAGGCCTAAGATGCTTGTATGGATGCTTCTCTGCCTGCCTCTCTTTGGTTAACTAATATATCAAGTAAGTGTATCTTAACTACACTTAACATCACCCAAGTAGCTCAAATACAAACTGAAAAATATCTACAGAGATAAAGGCAAAGACATTCATATCTAAAATACCGTTGTTCTTCCTTTCACACAAAGCAACGGTGGAAGTTGGACCTGGAAATTATTGAAAGGCTACTGTGCTTAGATCAGCAGAAGAACTGGCATGACCCAAGATGAAGAAGGTGGAAAGTTATATATACAATTATAATACAAAGGTTTAAACGCTAATTCCCAACAGTCTGACCATCACCTATTCACCTCCCATCACAAAGGGCCGCAGGCTTCAAACATTTCTTCAACAGAAAGGGAAATCATGTGGGCTTACTAAATATTCTTCTGTGCCATAGAGAGAAACAAATTGTTCATCATCTTCAAGTTCTCTTGCAGCACCAAAGTCTGTAAGTTTGTAAACAGACTGACCATCTTCACCTATAACACGCATTATATTGCCTGGCTTGATGTCTCGGTGCACTATTCCATTCTCCCGGAGATGATTCATCCCAGCCACTTAAAAAAAAATAAATACAGAATTTATATACGCATCTTGACACAGACTGCACAAACACTGTATTGTAACTGAAGTCAGGGAGACATATGTGTTTATTTTCTCATTGGAAAATACGAACGAGAAAGGACACTCAATGAATAAAAAGATCGGGACCACAGAATATTCTAAGCATTTTTGCCTTTTTTTCTTTCAAACACCTAAATTACAGTATTTCTTGCTCTCAGCAACATCTTTTCCATAAAGTAATGGAGGAAAATTTTATAACAGGCAGACACATGTAAACCTCATTATTTTTCTAATTTACTCTTCCGAGTTTAATTATCACTAGGAATCAGTCCAACGTGTGACAAATAATCTTGAAACAAACAAACAAAAAGAGAATTATAGGAATGTTTAAACAGAAATGGCTTCTTAATGCAGCTGTCTATACCAATATAGACATAAATAAAATATCTGACTCCATATGACCATATTAATTTGTTCAATTATAGAATCATAGAATCGTTTTGGTTGGAAAAGACCTTTAAGATCATCAAGTCCAACTGTTAACCTAGCACTGCCAAGTTACCACTAAACCATGTCCCTCAGCACTACATCTACACGTCTTTTAAATACCTCCAGGGATGGCAACTCTACCACTTCCCTGGGCAGCCTGTTTCAATGCTTGATAACCCTTTTAGTGAAGAATTTTTTCCTAATATCCAATCTAAACCTCCCCTGGCACAACTTGAAGCCATTTCCTCTTGTCCTAATTAGTTGACAGTCATTCAAATTCCTTGTCTTTTCTTGTTTCAAGATAAACAAAACAAGTATGCATTTGTTTCAGTCAAAGAATTAGACTAAAGAACAAAGTCTACATACCCACATCTCTCAAAACAATTAAGAACTCAGACTCTGGCAAACCGAAGGCATTAGATGGTTCCTCTAAAACTGTATATAAACTCCCACATGGACAAAATTCCATAACTAGTACTTTGTGTCTAGTTGTTGTCTGGGGGGAAAAAAAAAAGATAAGTCCGTGACTATTGTGAAAACAATGTCAGAAATCACATATAACCACAGGATCTTACTTTCAGAAAAAGAAAAATAAAACCTGTAGCTAGATCATCCCATTCTGGTGATCTTCAAAAGAAGCAAAGGTGAATATTTTATATTGTTTCATGTATTCTAACTTGGAGAGGGATTAAAAATTAAGAAAGCCTCAAGTTCTAGGCACTTAGAAGGTTGACAGCAGTATCGATAAGTGGACAAATGAGAAACTGCAGCACCAAAGAGCAGACATCAGCAATTGTCCTTCCTTCCTCTTTACTACTCTCAGCATCCGGGTCAATTCAACTGATCAGTCTCAGCTTCAGCACAACTACTGCAATTCATACTAACATACGGTTCTACGTGTCCTATGTCATTACTTCAGTTGGTTGCAAAGCAGAAGCATAACACTGCCAGGATTACTGAAACACCTCCAACTATCAGTATGTATTAAATATTCATACATGTAGATAGCTTAAAAATCCTAATTCAATATAAAGCTTAGGACAGTGGCTTCTTGAGATGGCTTTGAAGAATCATAGCTATGCCTAAACACTGAAAGCAAGCATATTCTTTCAACAACAAAATAAAAAGAAAGAAAAAAACCCCAGTGGTTGTTGGGTTAGAGTATTCATATAATCATATATGTTACCATTCTTTAAAAAAGTAACTTCATCCTCTACAGTTAAGGATAAAGCAAAAGGACAGTTACTGTGCTTACTACCATGCATCTCAGATCACAACTACAACAATTCATTACCTCTTCTTCAATGGCAAACAATTTGACAATGTTCTTATGATTTAGTTTCTTCAGTACTTCAAACTCTCGCATCTGAACATCCACAGGACGAAGGAAACTTATACTGTTAAATACTTTGACAGCATATAAATCCCCAGTTTTCTGCTCAAAATAAACAAATTACTAATCAAACAGAAGCATAATATTGTAAATGTACACATACTCATTATGCAAGCATTTTGAGATCTTCTGTTGTGTGTATGAGCATACTCAGATTACAGATCATTCAAAATAGTATTTTGTGTTGAGGTGGAAGTTAAGATTCTACTAAAAAAATTATGTATATATTGGTTTAGTTTAATATAGACAAGAAGCAAACAGACTAGCACAATGGAAACTCAATGTTAGCCCACAAAACCTAAGTGCTTTTAAAAAAAGAACAGCTGGCGTAGGAAAGGCTACACATTTAAGAATGACCCATAAACTTAACTGAAAAATAATTTTTCAGCAAGAGGTAAGCCACTTGCACAAATCAGTAAGAGACACACACATACAACAGTTGAGAATATTGGCTTGCTTAAGTTAAGAGACAATTTTCAGAAGCTGAACGTTGATCTCTTTTTCTTTATTGTTCTGTTTATACTGATAAAGCAGTATTTTGTTTTTTTCAAAGAAGGCAATGTCGAGCACTACATACCCCTCATACAAAATCCTGAAGCAATTCAAACACATGTAATAAGTGACAGGAGCACAGTTATGAGCTTAATCAGAGATTTAAGTTCTCAAGTGGGACTAAGCCCAACATACTCAGGCACCCACAGCACCAGCTGACAGTGCAACTCCTGTCCCTCTTAGGGCAAAGTACCTCCCTGAGCCCACTCTAAGAATAAGCTTACATTAGCAGTCTTGTACGCAACAGATTCTTTTTAAGGACAAAGCCTCCCTGTGCTTAGACTAGGTGTGTTGTACAGTCCACTTACGTACACTACTGCTGCCCAGGTAAAAGTTTCCTCCCATTGACAATGAGCTGCAGGTTATCCGCTCAGACTAGTGAGGGTGATGAGAAGTGCAATCATGAAACCATAAGCTTTACAGCGGAATCATTCTGCGTTGAAATTCACTCACCCAGAAAAGCACATTAACTGCTAAATTATTGCTAAGTGTTGCTTCACAGTTAAATGTGGAGCATAGAAAACACTGTAGCTTAGATATAACTTTATGTTGATTTCACACAGACTGTCATTACTATAAGGGATCATTACTTTCACAACTAGGCTTACCTTCATTTTGTGAGACATATTGTGAAATTCACGGGAATGGAATGACCTACACAAGTAAGGTCATTTTAGCCCCTCACTCAGGTTACAACATACAAATCAGTATATCATTTACATGGCAAAAATGCTCAAAGATGTCCTATTTTGTACGGATTACTCAAGGCATGTCACTAAGAAGATGGTATCCTAGACATGTACGAAGCATGGACTTTAAGAAAAAGACTAACAGCAAAGTCATCTGATACGATAATATGTTAAGAATATTTCACTTACAGTAGAAAATCATAAAAATCACAAGAAATGGGTTTTAAAAAAACAGTGAAAAACTATTAAAAGAGAATTTAACAAAGACAAAAATAACATATGTAAAAAAATTTATAAGACTTTTATTCCTATTTAAACTCTTAAGCAAGGAGTATTATTTCCATAAAACTGAAGAATGGAGGAATGAAGAATTAATAACAATTAATGTTTTACAAGGACAAATAATACAATATTAAAAACAAATCCTCTGATATAACTGTACAGAACTCCAATGGATGAATATTAAAAATTAAAAAGTAAGTATTAATAGTTACAAAGCTATACTTGCTTTAGGCCTACAGCTTGGAACAGTTTTTCATTGATTTCACAATGCTATTTACGTATGAAAATTTTTCAATTTTACATGTTATTCAAATTAGTAATTCCTCACAAACCTTATGTCGTCCTCGGAAAACATTTGCAGTAGCTCCCTGTCCTAGAATGTCAGACAACAGCCAAAGGTAATTCGAAGTGCTCTGCATCTTTGCTCTTTGCTTAGACAGTTTTCTTTTTCACCTTAAAAACAAAAGGTTAAATATACTGAATTATAATTTAGTAAAATACACAAAAGGGACTTTTTTTAACTTAATTGGACCGAAGAGAACCCACCCAACCACAACTCCAAAGACATACAGTAATAATTAAGAACAGCTAAGTAGAGGAATAAGAGGTGAAACAAAGAAACAAAACCAAGCTAGCTCAACAACCAAAACTAATGCCATAGACACAACACCTCTCTGCATTTGAGGTCTCTACTCCCCAAACTTTGTTTGAAAAATCAACTGGAAAAGTGAAAGCTTTATAATCCTGTATTGGGTTTGCACAGCAAGGGTTTGGTAGCAGGGGGGCTACAGGGGTGGCTTCTGTGAGCAGCTGCTAGAAGATTCCCCTTACGTCTGATAGAGCCAGTGCCATCTGGCTCCAAGACGGACCTGCCGCTGGCCAAGGCTAAGCCTGTCAGTGGCAGTGGGAGCACCTCTGGGATAACATATCTAAGAATTTGGTGGTGGTGGAAAGCCTGTGCAACAGCAGCTGCAGCTGGAGAGAGGAGTGAGAATATGGGAGAGAAACAACCCTGCAGGCACCAAGGTCAGTGAAGAAGAAGGGGGAAGATGTACTCCAGGCGCTGGAGCACAGATTCCCCTGCAGCCCGTGGCGAAGAACATGGTGAGGCAGACTGTCCCCCTGCAGCCCATGGAGGTTAACAGTGGAGCAGATATCCACCTGTGGGAAGCCCATGCTGGAGCGGGCTCCTGGCAGGCCTCTGGCCCTGTGCAAAGAGAGGAGCCCACGCTGGAGCAGGTTTGCTGGCAGGACTTGTGACCCTGTGGGGGACCCAAGCTGGAGCAGTCGGTTCATGAAGGACTGCACCGCTTGGAAGGGACCCACAACGTGGCAGTTCATGAAGAACTGCAGCCTTTGGGAAGGACTCACGTTAGAGAAGTTTGTGGAGGACTGTCTCCCGTGGGAGGGACCCCACGCTGGAGCAGGGGAACATTGTGAGGAGTCCTCCCCCTGAGGAGGAAGGAGCAGCCGAGACAACGTGTGATAAACTGACCACAACCCCCATTCCCTGTCCCACCGCATCGCTTGGGGGGAGGAGGTAGAGAAATCAGAAATAAAGTTAAGCTTGGGAAGAAAAGAGGGGTTGGGGGAAGGTGTTTTAAGATTTAGTTTTTATTTTCTCATTATCCTACTCTGATTTTGATTGGTAATAAACTAATTTCCCCAAGTTGAGTCTGTTTGTTACCATGACGGTAACTGGGGAGTGATCTCCCTGTCCTTACCTCAACCCAGAAGCCTTTTGTTCTATTTTCTCTCCCCTGTCCAGCTGTGGAGGGGAGTGATAGAGCAGCTTTGGTGGGCACCTGGCATCCAGCCAGTGACAACCCATCACAATCCCTTTTGTGTTGCACACAGGTGTTTAAATGATACAGTAACAAAAACTATAGGAAAGAGTCAAAAACATACACACAAGGTCTTTTGAAAATAAGCAAGACCTGTAATTGAATTCCATTATTCACTATATAAACCAAAGAACAGACGCTAGTGATGATGGTAGATATGTATACAAATCTTTTAGATCACTTTGGCTCTGGAAGTTGCACTTCAGTACAACTGTAAAGGAACTGGACTAACTACTTACAAAAAGCCATTTTTACATGAGCTAGATAAAAGTCACAATTAACACAAGTAGAGCTAGCTATACTTGTCTAGCTACTTCCTAGAACCACCAATTATTACTGGAAGAAATTAAGGGCCATTTCTCTAATTTTTTAAATTTCACATTTGGTATTTCACATCATTTCTAGACAGACAGCCTGGCTTCCCCACCCTTCCTGAAATGTAAACTGTCAGATACTTGGGTCTTCACAGATTCAAAGGAAGGAGAAAAAAAAGTTTGATTAAATTAAAACGATTTAAAAAAACATTAGAACTGCCAGATTTCCCCCCTTGCCAAAATAGCAGGAGTTGCAGGTGAACACCTTTACCTTTTTGGTTTAACTAAAGCACTGATTTTACCATTAAATCTAGCAAAAGGCTCCAAGATCAAAGATGTAGCTTCCTGGATCTAAAGACTCTTAAGAGCAAAACAGCAACTGGAGCAGGGGAAGGTCCTACAGCAGCAGCCTTTCCTCACAGCCTGGCAGGGGACCCTGCATCAGCCTGTGTTAATTGATGAGAAACAGCCAACTGATACTCAAAAGAAACCCAAAAGCCTTTCCTGTAACTACTGGAAGAAGAGGTATGACAGAATTTCCTGTGCATGTTTATTACGAGAAGGTGGCTGGCGCTTTTGGAGAGCCCCTTGGTGCACATGATGACACCACCAGAAACCTCGCAGCGTGCACTGCAGGAGAGCGCAGGAAGCCACATGCCAGCCACCGCAGCACCCTTCACCCCTCCTGCTCCAGCAGGCAGCTGCAGCACTCGCCTTTGCACTGTCCCCGTGCCTCAAAGGGACAGAAATCCTCTCATGACTTTGAACACATTTCTCTATGCATAGCGACTGCTGATTTTATACTTTCATTTAGCTATTCTCTCATGTAAGATGTGGAGTTGCTTGCAAAGCTGTCCCAAAACATCCAGGCAATTACATGTAGCACACAGAACACAATACAAAGACCTGACATTACTCCAAATGAAATTCAGAGTCATGCAGCAACACCATTTTTTAAAATCTAGATTAAGTTCTTCATGCTTAGAGAAGAAAGCTTTATCTCAAACCTGAACCAAAAAACCCAACAACACACCCTAAATCCTTAGAATTCTGAGTGAACTCTGACAAGACAATTTGCAATAGCAGAGTAAGGTAACTTCTCCCAGCTAGCAGTTACTGCAGATGCCAAAGAGCTACCTATGATCCAGGCATAGAAAGTAAGGAAGATGTCTACAAGGAAATAATGCATAGCCCACTCCATAAATCATTTGAAAAATTATCTGAATTAAAAAAATTGTCATAATTAAAACCCTGCTTGTAACAAGCCAGCTAGCATTACCAGTAAACATGTATTTTGTCATTTATTTCAAAGCAACATTCATAAAACCCACAGCAAGATGCAGAAACGTAATTAATCCTTCCTAAGCAGAAAGCGTGCAGAAGAGTCAAGCAAACACAGTTTCTTCAGCAACGTCTACTCAAATACTAAAACTTTTAGCAGCCTATTAGAGACTGAATTATAATGTTGCCCAAAGTGATAGAGATGAGGTAGCTTATGTATGAGATCAGCTCTCTTCCTTTACCTTCCTACTTTCTAATTAAATTTGCATGAAGGTCAATGGGTGAAAACAAAACAAAAGGACAAGTCTGCAATAGATGAGCTTGAATATAATTCAATGGATTTTTTAAAAAAACAGCAAGTCACTAATGTGTTCTCAAGGTCTGTGTTTTTTCACTCATAAAACTACAGATATAATTATGCCAGTATTAATCCCAGAGTACGTAGCCAGCACTGAACCAAAATCAGTGTTGCGCTATTACACATTTTTTTGTCAAAATAGTATTTTTATAATAACAACAAAGTCTACACTCTTTCAGCATTTTTCACTTTAAAGGAATAAAGTCTCACTCAGCTTTGATTTTAATTATAATAAATTCGATTCAATAACTTACATAACGTCAGACCTCCTTTAATACCTTTCATTTCTTAGACTGGTTCAGAACTGATCTTTGCTAAACACCCAGCATTTGTCGAGTTTTCTTTTCACATCTTCCATTATCTTCCTAGATCAATTCACTGAGAGTTTCATATTAAAAAATAAAATAAAGTCTCTAACTGTAAGATTGGTCCTATCACTAGATTTAACGCTGAACTTTCTATTTCTTCACATCTCACTTATGGTCATTAAGTCTGATACTAGATGAGTCAGAAGTTCCTCACATATATCTAAAGGCATTTTTCTCCTACCAGCAGTTGGCTTTATTGTCCCCCATGACTCATTAGCATTTCAAGGGGTTTGGGGCTGCTTTTGGGGTTTTTTTGAGTATTTTTCTGCTTTTGGTGATGCTACTATTCCTTTATTTGTCAGCAAGGGGGATGTAATAGAAAAAAAGACTGCATTGCTAACATTGGGGTTTTTTTTGTTTTTTAAACTCCCCATGCTTTGAAGCAGGAGTACTGCCTGCTTCTAATATGAAGAAGTTTGCTGTTAACCTAGCCACACAGGATAAGCACACAAAGCGGGTATTTCCCCTGTTAACAGCTGCAATGTACGAGTTCACCAGCAAGTGGGGACAGATGATGAAGCTAAAGCGAGGGCTCTTTCTGTCTACAGGAAAGATCCTATATGCCACCAAAGTCGACAGGCTAAGTGCCGAGGTTCCAAATAAATGTTACGTCACCGTTATACAGTCTGGTAAATACGAAGGTTTTATACTTTCCCGTATGCCCAGTCTTAACACCTAGAAAATAAGTTTCTCCCCCCGAAGTTCCTGTTTCCTACTCCTGCTTTCTTCATGTAATCTCCTCCCCCAGGGCCTTCCAGTCCAGCAGCCAGGATCTGAATTATCAAAATAATTGCCCTGGGCCACACAAGGTGCTGCTCAAACCCGTATGAAGCAGCACACGCTCCCAAAGGCCCGCAAAACAAACAGCAAGCCTGCCTCCAGGCACCACTGCTCCCAGAGTTTCCAGCCTGTAATGGGGGAAGAGGACTCGGCCTCTGTCAGGGACGGCAGCTCCTGGAAAGCCACGGAGAGCCGCAGGCGTGCCGGAGCGACTCGGCCAGTCCCGCGCTCAGAAACGTGGGGTACGGAGGGCACAGTACCGGAGCTCATCTCCGCAACAGGACGTCTTTCCTGAGGTAAAATGTAGAAGTTACCTTCTTCCTGAGGTAAAAGTTTAACAACTTCTACAACCACGGAGGTGACGCCACTACTCGGGGAAAGCTTTACACAAACCGCAGGCAAACACATACGCTGTGCTTGGTTTTCTTCCCCCACCCCCTCCACACCCCTTTCCAATTACAAAAGTAATTTTGACGGGTCGCATCAACAGCGCCCTGCCGACATTCACGGCCATACAAGTCGTCGCGAGCAGGGCAAGGGACCAGCCGCAAGCACGCCGCCCAGGCCGCAGGCCGGTCACCGTCTCGCCCCCTCCACCCCCCTCGCCTCCCCCCACCCCCTCGCNGGCAGGAGCCGCTCCTCAGTGCGGCCGTGCCCGTCGCCGCCGCCCGCGACCCTCTTCGGCAGTCGGCAGCTCCCGGGAAGGCCCCACCGCCCCCCGGGAAACCGAAATCACCTCGCCGCGGCGGCGGCGGGGCGGAGGGAGCCGCTTCCCCTCGCCGCCGCCCACCTCACGACGCGGCCTCCCCTCACCCTGCCCTGCCCACCGGCCCCGGCCCCACGCACCCAGCCGCCTCTCGCCCTGCCTGCCCAGCGCCCCGGCCGCTTCCGGCTTCCTGCAGCGGCGCCGGGGAGGCGGAGCGGCAGAAGCACCGCCTCGGCGACCGGCAGCTCCCGGCCGCCCCCAGCCGTTCTTTCGACCGGCCGACGGTGGGTTGAGGTGCGGGGTGGCGGGAGTCGGCTGACAGGGACCGGGCATCGCCGCTTCCCGCTCTGTGGTGATGAGGGAGCGGCGGCCCCTGAGGCGAGGGGACCGCGAAACGTCTGGGGAGACACCGAAAAGAGGCAGTAGGACGTTCCTCCAAAAATGGTCGCTCCGGGTATTTTAGCTGGTGTGAGGTGCAAAAAGGAGCTCGCGGCGGTGCTGGTGAGATTTCCGTGGCGATTTTTTTTTTATTGCTGCGTAACCGCTTCAGCGGCGGTTCCGTTTCTTGGCCCCCCGCCTGAGGCAGGGCTGCCGGCCTTCCTCTGCCCGGTAACCGTTAACCGTCATACCTGTGTGAGCTTCACCTCACTTGACTGCTTTTTTAAGCCATAGGCAGAAAAGCTCTTCCGCCCCTCCCCGTGCAATTTCTCTCAGCTTCACCCTTTGTAAACCTCACGAAGTCTTCTTCGTATTTTTCATACGTTGGTGGTGCTCTCGCTTATTTTTTTTACTTAAATGTCTTAAAGCAAGATTCCTTGCTGATTTGCTTTTTTTTTTGTTTATTTTTTTTTTACTGTTCAGTAATGCTGCTGTTCCAATGAATGGTCTCTACACCTTCTATAACAAAAAACAGATAATGTTACCATTTATGCATAATGTAGTTTAAAAAGTTACGGTTGGAAAGTAGTCAAAAGACATCTTTCCCCCTGCATTTTTTTTTCTTTTGATCCTCTGCATTTCCTGTTTGGAATTACCACCTTCCCGAATCTTAGAAGCCTATTTTCTTGAGAAACTGACACAAAAAGATAGCAACCTTTCGTTCATGGCTTTGCTTATTTTTATTGTCTTACGTTTCTTAAGTTTTATCACAAGTCCAAAGTTCTACAGGTTCACTTGTTACAGGCACTAAGCTTGTTCTAAAATTCTGCTTAGTGGAACCAAACATCAGATTTTGATACATTTTATGCTGTTAATATAAATGCTTCATTTATATTCCCCATTTGTTGGCATCTGAGCTTCCTTTCATAACGCTTCTGCATTATAGAGGGAATAGTTCCTCATGTTTGCATTCTGCCCTTGTGTCTTTCAAAATGTTGCAGTGCTCCTCAGAAGTTACATGGTTTATTTCTGCCACCCCCTCCCCTATACCTAGCTTTACACAGCCATTTTCTTTTCGTTAGGTGGATACCCATGAATCTGCTTGTCTTCTTCAGAAATATTCATCAGATCGTTTGTATGGATTTTGCAAAAGCCCTCTCAAAATCAGGAAAATGCCAGTGAACTTTTCTTTGTATGCTGAATGCATACTTGCTTCCACTTCTGAATAAACCCAAGCTGTTGGCTTGGTATGTTGATGCTTTTGGGAACCGGAAGTTTTAAATCAGTCTCATTCAGGCTGGATGGGACTTTAGGAGGTCTCTGGTCCAACATCCTGCTCAAAGCAGGGTCAGCACTGACTTCAGATCAGGTTCCCCAGGACTTTGTTCTCTTAAGACCTAGAGCACCTCAGCTCCAATGTCACGCTTCCCCTGGGTCTGACTGCTTTCACTGCACTTACCAGCCTACATGCTTTCCCCAGGTCTTGAATCGATGAGGATAATTCATACGGTTCGCATGATTCAAATTGTCCATTTTCTAGGGTATATTTGTAACATAGTCAGTGATTCTTATGCAAGGAGGATCTTCTCTAGCCTTTAAATGTTTCACAGTATGAATTATAGGAAGATGGTATGTTGAATATAATAGGAAAAACAGACACCAAAAAGGGAAGTGTCATTACAGTTTCACTCTAGAAATTTTCACTTTGCTTCTTTCTACTTCTTTTCAATGTATTAGTAAAACTTTCGGTATTCCTCACATCTCATATTTGGATTCTCATTTGTGTTACAAATTAAGTAGTCTGTAGCTGTATGTTATTATGTCTCTTCATCCTAACAATACAGCTATACAAATTGCAACTAAAGATGGCATGTTGCATCCAGTCTTCTCACGTGTATAGCTGTGAAAGCCAAAATTCAGAAAAGAAAAAGATGCTGGGGAAAAAAAGTCAAACTGATTATAATACAATAGAGCTTTGCTCTAGAAGAATATTGAATAATTACCACATCCTGAGGTAGTGGTGAGGAGAATTAGGTTAGAGTACAGCTTCTGAAACACCTGGAAAAGTGACGAATAGCATTCTGTGGATGTATTATCAAATGATGCAATTTCAGCACTTGCACAGTCAGGGAAAATAGATGAACAGGAAGAAAGCTGTGTTTGTTAGAGAATGGACATTTAACAGCTCGACCGTGACTTTCACCAAGAGGTAACACTGCGGTCAGTAATTTCTGAGATGCTGACATGTATCTCTGGGGTGTTTAGCTGCTGGAGACTGTAACAGAGTTTTTAACAGCATTCTTATTGTGCGCACACAGACTAAAACTCTGAGTAATGATTGTGAGTAGCCACATTTGGTTGAAGGATGTAATGGAAAATATGATAGCCACAAGTGTGATCTCACCTTCCAAATTTTCAAGGCACTACTTCCAAACATGGAAGCACTAACGTAAACCTTTTTTCCAACCACAGCTGGCAAAATACAGTGTCGTCTTCTAATCTTATTCTTGTGACCCTCTGGGCAGCCTAGCAACAATGAGATAAGAAAGGGGGAGAGTGGAAATCAACCATAGTAGATACTTGCCAAGAAAAAACATGCGATTGAATTATTTGACGTTTAAAAATTTTGAGTGAAAAATTGCATCTTGCCAACCTTACCAAAAGCAGAACCACTAATTTTACCAGTAAGTCAGGTGAGAACAGTAACTTCAGAAATTCCTTAACAAGTTAAACATTGTTTTGCCTCTATCATTAAAGAATTGTCTAAAAAAAAAAGCAGCTTTTAAGTGATTTACTGTTAGTCAATTTTTTTCCACATTTGACTTATATTTTGACTTATTTAGGTGGCATCACAGCTGAACCAGAATAAGCAAATCTATTAAGCAGTCAACTTCACTGCAGCTGGAACCACCTTGTGTAGTTCCACATTATTTTAGTCATTTTCTCATCTGTAGTTTTGCAGAGAGGGAAGGGAAGCAGTTCATGATGTAACACAGCTCTTCCTAGCTTTGCCTTTTTTCCAGCTTGCCACCAGAGAATTCATTCCAAAGCTGTTTATAACATGTACAGATTAATGCTCCCAAACAAATCTTAGTCTAAAAGTATTTATGCTAAGTAGTCCACAAATTACATTCTTTCTCTTGTCCCATAGTTAGGAAGCCATCTAGGAGAGTTCAGTGGAATAGTGGCTAGTGTTGATAGTCAAAAAACATTATTAGACTTACAAAATTTTGTTCTGGAGCCTGCCACTTTTCTGAAATGCTTGGGATATAGTGAACGTATGAAGGAAGAACAGAGAAACAGAAGGTGAGCGGGGAAAAAACTTCATGCTAGAGCAACAAATGCAAAACCAATCTGCCAAAAAGTTTCCTCAATCACCAGAGCATCCTCCTGCTGTGTGCCTGTGTAACATGCATAACTCACATAACCTACAGGTACCCACTCATAGCAAACCAGAAACATCAAATGCAACACCCTAAGACAAACTGCAGACAAATAAAACCACTCATGCATCTGTCAGAATGAACATGAGCAAACAGTGGGGAACAGAAAAACCTGCTGAAGAGTCAGAAAACATTTCTCACCGAACGATTACTCTTCCTCTGATTTCCCACTTCTGCTATCACCAGGAACTGTACCAATCTTGACCTTGGCAGAAATATATTTTCCAGCATATTCCTTTTTTTTCTTCTGATGTGCCACCACCAAGACATTTCACAGGGAGATACTCCCCTTCCTATTTCTGTCTGCCCCATGCAACTTTTGTCACTTGTTCTCATCACCAATACCACCAAGTCGCATTCTTTCACTTGTGCTGGTCCTTCACAGCAGTTTTAGTGTACTTAAACAGTTAAAACCTATTTGCTGTTTTCCTTCCCTCTCCTTTCTTTGGTTTCCTGTTGACTTAACTTACTGAAATGGCACAATTGAAGTTCAGTAATTGCACAGCTAGAGCAAAGTGACAACTAAATGGCCCCAGTGGCCAATTGCTGCTGAAAGGGGCTTGCTCCCTCCTCCACCCCTGCCCACACACTACAGCTGCTTTCCTTGAATCTGTGGTAGTACTTGTTTCACTCTGTGGTGAGATAGTTCCAGCTGGAAAAGTGTCTCCCCCAAAGGCTGCGAGGCTTTCTAAATAGCTTTGAATTTATTTTTTAATAGCTTTCAAGTTTTTCAAAATCTCAAAAATAGTTATTCTGCAAGATTAGCTTTCCACTATAAATTGTCTTGTTATGGAATCAGACAAAATGCTGACAAGAAGGGATAAGAGCAGATTGCCTCTCTGGATAGCAACTAGCTGCTATGTTTTACCTGCATTGATGAGCCAGTCCCTGAGAAAACTGATCCCTGACTGCAGCTTGCATGGAATTCACTGCCTCTACTTCATAGCCTGAAAAGCTTATCTGTCTTTAGTGATTACAGCAGCTGGTAAATGAAAGATACTATCTCTCCACTAAGGATATTAATGAAAGACTTGCAGCTGTGTTTGCTACGCAAACACACTTTACAGGAGGAAATTCTGTTGTGCATAAGAGGAGTTACTACCGTGATGATGTTTTATGCATCTTCAGTCTGGACAGGGGCATTTTGACCAACGCAGGTACAGAGCAGTGTAAGTCATACAGGAAAGCTGCAGGTGGTTGTGTTTGGTGCAGCCTTTAAATCAGAAGATCGTCCATTGTCTGAAGAAGGAAAACTTGTGAACGTCAACCTAACCTCTCAGTAGTGTTCTCATTTATCTCTAACTTTTTCCTCCCCTTCTGCCCCATAAGAAATAGCTTTCGTAGTATGTTCAAAGCATCTAAACACTGCCTAGAGTTTAGTTCACACTCTGAATACGTATTTCATCACTAGACTTCTCTTTGGAGATAATAAGTAACATGCACTTCTTTTCCAGTCCAGGTTTTTAAAAAAAAAACAAAAAAAAAACCAAAAAAACACACCACAACAAAAAAATCCCCACAAAGCAGGAATCCATCTCTTCAAAGTGAAGATGTAGAAACTCTATCAACTGCCTTTCTAAACCTTGATTCTTTGTGGAGATAGTTACCAGGCACTGCATACTCACCACATAACCCAACTGCGATAACAGCTGGGGACCTGCAGTCTCTGCATCACTAAAGGAAATCGAAGAAAAAAACCCCACCCCTCAAACATGTAAACACTGATTCTGGCTATCTAAAGATACAGAAACCAACCCACAGATCCTGTTTTACAGCTCACACCTTGCATAATACACTGTTCTGATCTAATAGGGTCAAAGCACAAGAAAGTAAACAATCCTTTTTGAATTCTTCAGGCTGAACCAAATTAGTTTCTCTGAAGAACCAGACTATCTAACCATTCATCCTACAGCATACTCTTTCAGTCATGGACGGAAGATCAGGTACCACCAAGCTTATAATTCGGCTCCCACACTCTGCACTCTCAGCTTTATATCCATTCTCACCTGACACCACCCTAGCAGGCGTCATGCTTTTAAGGGGAAGTGTTTCTTTCTGCCACTTCAGCTTCCCAAATAGTTCATTACAGGTTAGATGAACACTGGATTTGGCACAGAGGAGGATACAGGGGAATGGTGGGGATAAGGAAGGAGAGCAGTCTCTTTTGGCAGTGGCCAGTTTAAAGACCTTTCTCAGAAGGGTGTAATTTGATAATAGCTCTGTTGTTAGACAAATAACACAAGTCAATTATACTAACAGAATTAATAAGTGTAGGCTTTTTCCCTGCTTTTACACAGTACTAAAAGCAGCAGTACTACCCTTACTTCAGAAGGCAAAAGTCTAAATCATGTATGAAAACTGAGTGTCTCCGTTACAATGACACTGTAATTTAAAGCCAAAAAACTTTGCTAAAGACCTTACTGTTTACTTCATAATCTGCCTAGTGAAAGCTCTTGCCTCCATGTGCTAAAGCTGCCATTACTGCAGGGGAAGGAGACCAAGCAAAACAGAGAGAAGACTGACAGCACACACTCGGCGATAGCTGGAGTGGCCGGGGCTGCAGCCCCTTGAGCTGGGGAGGGGCAGCCGGGAGGTGCAGGAACACAGCAGCATATGCAAAGCACCAAGTCAGAGGGGAGGCTTCTAGTGCTACAGGAGAAAACAAAACAGATATTGGACCCAGGGGACCTCTAGCATTGCTATGGCAGCAAAGGGAGGGAAACAGGTTGTGAGACAAGGAAATATAAAAAGCACCACAAACACTTAATCTGTGATAAAGCAAATCAAGTAACAGGAAACTTTTTATTAAACATACAAAAAATCAGGAACAAAAGCTTTATAGAAGTGATACTATCCTATTAAACAGTAGTAAAGTTAAGTGCCCTTTACTTTCTTCCGTCACTGAAAAGGGAGGGAATGGCAGTGAGTACCCTCAAAACATCACCACGCTCCACTCCTGGCTTCTGTTTCTGATCTACCTCCTCATTTATTTTCCATTTAAATTGGATGAAGAACCTAGCATATCACAGTCTAGAAAAATGCTCATCTGATTGTGCTAGAGGTAAGCTAGCTCTTTGCTGTGGACACCAGTTCTTGAGAAAAGTATTAAATCCTGTGCATGGCAAGACTCCCAGCTTCCCCCTGCCTCTATGAAGTAGGTATGAATACTGTAAAGTCATAGAATAAAAAGAAAAACACCACACCCAAACCACAAAACCAAAGAAACAAACTGACCAACTGATATATTTTGGGTCAGAAGTAACAACACTGTACTAAAATCTCTGTATAGACCGTTGACCCCAGTGAAATATTGCAGTGAATGCAATTCTTTCTTTCTGCCAGCATCTTCCACATGCAAGACAGCAATACAGTTTATTATCCAAGCATCAGAAAAATCCCCAGGTTCTACTCAAATGTAACAGCCAGAAGGTTAGAGAATGCTGTAGCTTCTAAAAATTCAACCAAAATGATTCATAGAGACTTAACATTTCACTGGATAATTTTTTTTTTAATAAAAAAAGATAGAACCAGATGCTACTTTTAAATGAAATCATTTATTAAACCAATCTGTTTTATAGGAGGTATATATATTTTATCATTAAGACAACTTCCATGAAATTACTATCTACAAGAATGACTTTGATTGTTTTATTTTCATGTCACCATACATGAACAAATTAATTTTATGTCTTATGAAAACATTTTACTCGGTATCAAAAATGTACACATTTAATAACCATTGCTATGGTCTGAAGGGATTTTTACATTTAATTTCAAAAATAAGTGTCATTTAATTGCTGTACGTGTTACAGCATAAGCTTAAATCATCCTATACATAATAAAAGTTTGCGTAGATAATTTTTCATGTTGTCACATACCTTCATGTTTGAGACACCAGTGAGGGATTTGCATTTCTCTTTTTTGCAAAAGGCTAAAATATGTACTGATGTGAGCACAAAGCAACAAAACCAGTTTGAATGGCACAAGAGTTAGCGTTTTTATAAATTAACAATCGGAGTTCTGGATTATGGAAACAGGTACATGAGATTCCAGTACTTTCCTTAGGGCTTCGCTCTCTGGAAAAATACCTGTTAAAAAAATATTAAAAAAACATTTTAAGACAAAAGAAATACAAGACATGGAATGGTCAAGGTGTAAGATACCAGTTTGAAAGAGCTCATTTTCTTGTTTAACATACTGGTTTAACACACTAGGTTCAAGGATGTGACTTGTGCATTCAATTACACTCACACTCTCAAAAATGAAGCATTCTGACACATTCTCTACAATTATAGCATCACCTTTTTTTTCCTATGTTAACTATTAAATATAAGCCACAATAATATCAAGCTATTGAGGAGATGGCAAGATGCTGAGGATAAGCGACAGTTCTACAGATGTAGGTTTTTTGTTGTCCTTCTTTCCAAATAACTGCTTCTACTACTTGGAGATTCCCTATGAACTATTAAATAATTCAGTATTTCATTTTTACTACCATGACTGAATTGTGTGGCAAAGTTCAAATGGAATTAAAAGCTATTTAAAGAAAAATTTTTACCTTTAAGTAATTTTTAAAAACTTTAGCATCAGGCTGCTGAAGTGCTTGACAGAATTCCTGTAAGAGAGAATAAAGAAATACTAAATGAAATGACAACCTGAGATACGTTAGGAGTGTATAGAATACCTTGTATGTAAAGCCATTGATATTAGTTTGTATTTCCCCTAATGTGCAACCAAAAAGAAGCACGTTATGGATAAAATAGTTTAATAGGCTATGACAGGCCAAGCGCGTTCTGGGGTGAACCCCCCTGTGTTTTCCAATATAGGATATCACATTCACTTTTATCTTAACAGACAGAAACAGGACTATCTACAAGGACTGCAATCAAGGAGTTTCTAAACTTTTAAGTTTTCCAGTAACTTTTGGTGGCTTTGAGATGAATGTTTCAGATGAACATTTACACTGAAGAAGTATTATGTACACACTAAGTGACTCGAGTACAGAAGAACATATCTGTTACTTGAAAAATTTATAATCTTAGGTCAGAAAAACATTGGGGACCCAGCAAGAGATAATACTTGATCCTTACAAATATTTAATGCCACTTTGAAGTTCTACAGTTTAAGTCTTATAAGGAATATAATTGTCCCCTAATGTAGCAAACCTGATTACTACAGTATCCAAATTAGTTGCAATTAAAATTGTCAGCGTTCATCTAACAATTTATTCATGGCACTGCTTACCATATGGCTAGCAATGCTTAATGTTGAGACAATGGTCAGGTGTAAAGTTTCACTTTTGAGAACCCTCTTACACTACTCCAAAATAAGCACACAAAACCCCTGTGGTTAATGGTGTACCTAATTTCTGACAGTAGAACCGGTGCTGTGGCCTAAATTTCTGTAGTGTTGAATACAACCTCTCTCATCCCACTTTCTATACAGTCAACATAATTCATTTTACTACTAAGTTATTACTCTAGGTATTCCGATACTTTTTCCTCGAGTTAAAATTTGAATTAAAATAGGAAGGTGGCTTAGACAGTCACATGCACTGGACTCTTTTCTGGAAGGTTCTCTTGCAGTAACTTTACTCCTTAGGCTAAATTAATACTATTCTGATACGCACTACCAGAGTAAGCTTTACTGAGGGATGATAGGAGGTTAACTTTGTCAGTATTCATTTTGTTCCCATTTAACATTTACGATAGTTAAGAGTTTTCAAGATGTTCTTTTAGGAATTCCTACCTGGATTATCTCAGGAGCTACTTGCAAAGAAGGCAAATACTCTTGCTGAAGATACTGAATGCACTCAGGACCCTAAAGAAAAGCAGTACACAATTTGCACAAGTGTATTTTCATACATATGGGGAGTCCTAGCTCTATACTGTATGGTACAGAAAAGTTTGAAAACAGGTGGTCTACATGACTATTTTACAGAGAAGTTATGCATACCAAATATTAAATGCTCATGCTGCTCTCAGCTGTTAGCAAATAGAAAGATTTCCCAACCTTGGCATTGAGGATTCTGTATCTTTTATTACCTAGCAGAAGAATGCACTGAAAATTGCACTGAAATAAGAATTACAATACAGCCAGTCAGTTTGTGACATGTCAACTGTAAAAGTCAGTTAAGTAAGAAGGCGGCCTTAATTTCACTGACATATGAAAGAAAAAAAAATAAATACAAAATTGGCAATTAATATCTGCCAACTGCTTTACCATACTACTCTCATTGTGAAATTTAGTAGCCAAGTACCCCTTAACATAGTGTTTCTTGTCTTGTAACATTCAATATGTAATTTGTGGTGGACTAAACATTAACAACATGGAACTTTCAAACCTTTGAGAGAAGCAGACAGACAGGTCTGTTTTGGTTAACACATTAGTATTTGCTTTCTTTATCTGCATTTATCAGATACTTCTCATCACAAGAGGGATTACTGTACACTGGCAGTATATAAACATGACCTAATACATCTACCAGGGAAAAGTGAATCAGCTTTATTAATTCAGACATGTTACCCTAGAACTAGAACATGGTATACAGTTCGCATGAGGAGAAAAGAAGATTTCAGATAGTTTTTCTGTATTTGTAATGGTAGTGTTAAAAGAAACAGCATTTGCAATAGGAAGTTATTTACCAAAGCCTGATTTCCTACAGATTTATGTCTTCATTGCTTTTGGGGAAAAAGGAACAAACTCAGTTGTTCTCCTAAATTAAAACACAATCTCTTTTCTGCAAGTTTATAACTTCTTACAATTTTTGTGTAGTTTTGACTTTTACTTGCATTCGACGGAAAAGTTAGCCAGCAAGTTAAAGGGTGTAGCAGGAAACAGTAACATGAACATAGAAGCTGTTTCATTTCCCATTAAAAATGGAAAAATGCTATAGTGCTTTAGTCAGACAATGCAAAATTCATTTTTTTCCATAAAAGTTTTTCAGTCTAGTCTCCTACGCACTGAAAGACACCATACCTTTAGTTTTCACAGAAGTACTCTGTAGTACATCTGTAATTGCTTTTTTATGTCAGTTTAAGTACTACATGGAAAAGTGAAAGCATGCTAATTGATCAATTAAACACAGTAACAATCAAGTGAGCAGATTTTTCTCCTAAATGAAGAATCAATATTTTGCAGTAATTTGTCAAGAGGTAGAACTATTGGATCCCGTATCCCTACACGGCATTATAGTCATCCTGTTGTTTTATATAAAGGTAGAGTAGTAATTCACCTAAGTATCTAATTTTTAGAAATTGATAAAAGCACTAGAGAGAAACCTGCAGGAGTTATTCCCTGCAAAGTATTATGAAGCTTACCCGTTTGAGATGAATTGTTTTTAATGTCACTGCACATTCTGATAAAGCCTGCAATGTAATACACAACATTAGACTCTTTGATTAGTCTATTGGTTAAGTATTTAAAGCCAAAGAACCTAGCAAGGCCCAAAACAAGGGCTAGCTTGTGCCATTATTCCCTCATTTTCCCCTCACACAATGGTAACAGCCTCAGCCTTCCAATTTTTGTTCCAGTCTAACAAGAAAAATTTGTCACAGCTGAACCCAAAATGAACTAAGAAAGGTGCCTATGTGTGTTCACTTTCACCAAACATTAGTTAATAAGTAATATAGGTCAATGTTAAATACTCAGATCTGCAATTCTCTAGCTTGATTTTGAGTATAGGTTAACTACAGAATACAGTACCACAATATTCAATAATTAATCACCCATGTACCTCAATAAACAAAAAAAAAACCACATGGCCATTGTAGGTTTCTTAGCTTGAATCTGCCCCAAAAGAATGAAAGCAAAAAAAAAAGAAAAAACCCAGAACCATAATACACACCAATACTGTCTGGGCATCTGCTAAGTCAAACGTTTGCTTCAAAGGTGCTAAGAAACACGCAGGAACAATGTGCTTGTAGACAAAATCTGCAAAACCTACTGGTCCATCTTTACCTCCTGAAAAGAAAAATAACATTCCATGTTCTATTATTGCTTCATGGTTAGTAGCAGCTGCAAAGGAATTATGGAAAGACAGTCTTACCCCAAAGCTCCACCAATTTAGAAAGAATAATAAAACAAGTCTTCTGTGCAATAGGATCTGGGTAGTCCACTGCTCCTTGAATGACAGTGAACAACACACGCTCCACATTCTCTGCACCTTAAACACATTAAAATGAGCTTGTCATTTCAACTTGCAGCATAAAAAAAAAAAAAAAATCTTTCTGCACTCTTACACTATTTTATATAAATACTGACCTGGAAGACATGCTTCAACTTCAAAATAGCTCTTTTTCGCACAAATCTCAAATGTTTTTTGGAAGTTTCCCCTAACGATGCAAGACAACTCTTGCTTAAATTATAATCTTTTGCGTTTTGTTTGGTTGTTTTTTTCAGGTTTTGGTTTGTTTGTTTGGTTTTTTTTTGTTTGTTTGTTTGTTTTTTTTTAAGTTTTGAGATTTTAATTGCTCTTCTGGCCTTTCATACATACAAAGGTGAGGGGGAGTTCTTTGACCTGCTTAGAAATACAAGTTTTCTCCTCTCTACCCAAACCTGGTAGGGTTAACTAAAACTCAGGAGCACTGAAGTAGTTCACTTATCTTCCAATATGTGGAAAGATATTTATATCATACTTCAAATTTCTGTGCTGCGTCTATGCTTATTTCTGTTTGATTCCTTTAAAAATTTCTTGGCTCATCAGCTACCAAAGTGCCTCTTTCAAGAAAGCTCTCACTACTTCTTAATGTCACCCTTTCCTTTCCCACTGGTATTACTGTCATTTTAGAATGGGGGGAAAGAAGTCTGCGCTCCACCTGTCAGATGACTCACTTCAAAGCTTCTCAAGTCCAAGTCCCTAGCTGTTTTGATGGTAATGGAATACAAACTGAGAGAATTACTTAAAGAATCACGCAACGGCACATTTGACTTTCTGCTATGAAAAGGACTAATTTGCATTTGGCCACTGAGGGTGAGGAAAACTTGGTAACTACATAGATAACTCATATGACGTCTTCTACCATAAATAACAAGATCAGGTGATAGTAATAAAAAATTACAGAAATACTGATGTGTGCTTCAGAAAATGAATACCACAAGGAATACTGGCAGCTGTGAGTGGTCTTGCCCTGTGGTTTGACCACTGCTATCCATTGTTAGATATTGTACGATTTCAGATTCACCAACCAAATACAATGATGCATGAGGATGTTATACACCATTCTTCTCCTTATAGGACCAGTGATCACATATAAGCTGAAGATATCAATAGGAAGAATACGCCTATTATAGCTGGATTTTAGAAACCCAAATTCTTGCGCAACAGGCAAGGTGAATACTGTATTTGTATTAGTCCATTCTACCTTAACATAATTAATAGTACTTGACAGAAACTAAGCTAATGATTTAGAGGACAAAACCGAGATGAGAATAACCATAGCGTTATCCTTTGAGAAACTGAACTACTTGCCTTGATTAGCTATGACTTCACTCATTCCACTGCCAGTTACTGTCTGCAGAAAAGCAAAGTAACTCCTCCGTAACATTTGTTTTTCCAAAGCAGCAGATTGGTCATTTTCTTCTGCTGGAAGGAGCAACACCTCAAAAATAGCATGAAGTAATGGCATAAACATCTGTTGCAGAAAAGGTGAAACCTGCGTCTGTGGAAATTGGAAGAGGGTATTAACTCAAACCGTTACAGAAATTGAACACTTTGAAATTAAAACTTAAGGGCTTGTTACAATTCTCAGCTTTGATTCACCTTTAAAAGTTTGTTATAAGTAATTAGTACATGAAAATACCAAGTGAGTCACATCAGGGTCACCATGAACATTACTGCATCTTGACTTAAACGCCACCTCTTGCACGTATTTTGCACAAAAATATCTAGTCTCATTCTGAGTAGGAACAGAAGCTTTTTCAGGATTTCCCATCTTTCTGTTCAGACAGACACTACTTCAAATTCCCTGAAATATCAAGGGGGGCTATTGTAGAGTCACTGTTACAGAAAATCCATCTCTAAGATGTTAAGAACTGACAGCAAGCTGCCTTTTCTAGTATTCGTCTTTGAAGACTGTTGAAAGAAAAAAGTTTTACTGAGCTGAAATACTACTGGCATTACAGAATAAACTTGACAGTTATGTCCTACATGCACTGAGAAATATGAAATGTGTAAGGACACTAAATTAGTTGAACACTTATGAATTGAAAAACTGAAGGTGTGTGCTATTCAGCAACACCCTAGAGTTCCATAAAGAGGCAACTCAGATGTTCATTCCTTAATGCTTAAGCAAGGTTTTATCTTTAATTTTCTCTTTACTGTACCTGGAAAGTATTCAAAGTGAGACTATTGAAGCTGGGATCTTTATTTTAACATATTGTAGTAAGAATGGTACAGTACCATACAAACTTAAACATTACACCGGAACTGGGTCTTTGTCCAGTCTTGGTCCTGTGACTTTTTTTTTTTTTACCTTCAACTTACACAGACTATTATTTACTATTACAGCGTAATCTACTATTATCTTAAATTGCTTTTAGTATAACTTGCGAAAAGGACTCGAGTAATAAGTCTTCCTAATCTCTGAACTACTTGATTTTTCAAAATTCCTTCTCTCTGCTCTGCAGATGGGATATTCCAGAGGTCCACATGCTAGATTCACACAGGTATATTATGTCTCTGTTCTATGGCTCACAAAATGCACTTCACTTCTAGTAATTTTAATTTTGCATTCTGCCGAAAGACTTATTCAAGCTTATTTGAAGCACTTCTTAACCTTCTCATACAGCAATGAATTCCCCATCCCATTCACAACAGTGCAGTATTCTTGTGACAGCTCCAGGGAATGAACCACAAGTAACAGCTCGGTAACTTCATAGATTTCATTAACTTGGCATTTGAACTGTTTGAAACTAGGATGCTCTTAATGGCTACACTTCAGGATAATCAGCTGACAGTCCTGTTCCTACTTAAAATGTATCTCATGCCTCCGTTTCAAAACCTCTGTATTTGTCAATGTATTTTGAATAACAATGCATTAAGCCTCAGCCTTCATTTTTATACAACACGACTGCATTGAGATCTTGTAAATCAATATTCTTCCCTATATGTGCATCTGATATTTCTGTATCTCCTGGAAGTCTCATTATACGAAATGAGAAAATTCACTTTGGAGCTTGCATAGTTTGTAGTATTAGCTTAGCACTTTGGTGGGGGGCACGAAGTTAATTGTGTCAATAAAAAAAAAAAATTCTGTGCTGCAAGTAGCATTTTATTTTAAAATATTAAACCCAAAAATTTAGAAACAACATGAAATTCTGAGACTAATCAATGAAAAAGTCATGTAATCACTGTGAGTCCAGCAGTATTTGACTGTTGTTGAAGACTATGTTTCCCACTAGAAATATACTTATTTATCAATTGTGACGTAAAGGTTCTGACACATAGCTATTTTTCTGGAACCAGAAAAGAGGAGATATCAGCAACACTTTGATCCTGAAAAGCTTAAGCAATATCATACCTTAAACTTAGCTGTTATTTGGTTTATGAGAGGAATGAATTCTTGAAGATCTTTTGCTTCACAATCTTTAAGCATGTGTTCAGAGGCAGAAGGAATGAACGGAAGAACTTCTTCCTCTAGGCAAATAATCATGCGGTGAAGGAAAGTGCGGACACCACTTCTCAGAACTTCCTTTTGTAACGGACAACTGAGAGCTGGCAAAAACGTTTGTAAGCAGTCCAGATAAACCTCTGAGCAACCACATTGTTTTACAGTTTGCTTATTGCTGAAAGCCTTGCTCGTTCGGCTGTAAAAGCAATACACCAAGTTTTATATAAGCTCACGTTCGAACACAATGAAGAAGCAATAACAGCGGGAACAACATACACTTTAAAACCCATGCACTAAGCTAGAATTTCATGAAACGGGAGCCAAACGCTGAAAGTAATGAACAGAATTATTTGATACAAAGTAGCCACACTTTGGTAGTTTTTGAGAATTAAATTCTAACAGTTTATAAACAACTTATTATTAGAATAGCTCCACGCAATTCTTTGAGTAAGGGAATAAACGCTGGTTTATTATAAACTTGCTCAATATTCTCTGTATCTACATCCATAGCAGCCTTTTCTAAGGGGACTTAGCTTACTTTCTGGGCTACCAGCACTGATGATTTTCTAGGTCAATAATGCACAGGTAGAAACTCAGCCCCTCCTCCCAATAAATCCTTTATATTTCCCTTTCACTCAAACCAGAAACACACAGAACCCCTGTGCTGTACCTACCTAGCAAACCCAACTGCATGATTGAGGCAGTCAGCCAGTGCCATCTGTCTGTCCTCATCTTGTGCCATCATCAGTTTTTCTAACAATACTTTGAACTTCTCCATCAGCGGAGTCAACAAATTCCTCATTAGAGCCTGTTTCCTTTCTGCAGAGTATTCACTGTTAACTATTAATACTCCAGCTGTTTCATAAATGAAAAGTTGATCATCACTGCTTAACAGAGCCTGGTAACCATTTTCCTAAAATGGAAGAGAACAGGCGTAATTTACTAAATGTCCTTTATCAAAGTTGTCTTCTCAAAGTTTAAAGATACTACTCTTTCTTTAATCATGCCTAAGTAATCCCTTCAGTACATTTACAATAGTTTTATTCTTTTCCAGCTTACACAGAAATGTCAAGTACATGTAAAAACATAGTTGAAGGAACAACTATTTTTATACAGTTCAGACAGATAGCCTTCTAGATATACCCATCTCTAGCCAATACTCTCAAAAACCCACATAAACAGGATTAATAAAATTAGGTACAAATGTAAGCATGCGAGTGATCTCACACCAAAAAAAGCAAGACAACTATTTGTGTTTAAGTGTTTGTGTGCTAAGCTCAGGCACACTAATGAGTAAGTACAAGCCTTATTTACTACAAAAACCTGCTGTAAATACTCACAGGAGGAGAAAGTTCCAGCAGGTCTTGTATTCTATTCAGAACATCTTCAATAAAGGGATTCATTTGCTTGCTGAAGGAAAACACAAGTACATAACACTGTTTAGAAGTGTGTGCATTTTTACAGGTTTCCTGTTATTTTACTTAGGCAAGACATTAAACTACCTTCTCAATACAGAATTTAAATATCAAAGCACTGTTGTAGAATGACCTGGCTTATGGATATGGTGCTTGTGGTAGGCCAAATAGATACATGGTATATTAGGAAATAAACATTTATTTTCCTAATTTTTTAAAAAACATGCATAAATAGCCTCACTCATTTGAGTGAAATATTTTCATTAACAGTTGAAAACTGCATCTTTCTGAAATCTGAACCAACTTGGAACTTCTCCTGCCTCTACATTAAATACATGCCTGTGAAGTAAGAACAACAGGACAGGACTGGTTGAAGGCCCAAGTAATATAGTAATACACCGAGTAAACTTCATCAGTATAAATTCCATAAATATTCAGAATTTGGTCAGGGACAGGGAAGAGTTACTCTTGGGATTCTGCAGATCCACTCACTCTCAGCTCTGCTCACTGAGGAAAAGCAGGGCAGATGTTTACATTGTTGATCAGTTTTAACAGCTAATCAAAATAAGCTAAGCATATGTATTAGAGTTCTTTGTTCTGTGACAAATTTTTCCACTGCTACCTTAGTATTACACAATAGGACAATCCTGCTAGAGGCCTGTTCTCATATATTACCTCATTGCAGGCCATTTGAAGCCCAGCCTGTTTCAGTGGTAACTATGATGTACAGAAGGGCTATGTATGGTAAATTCAGTGCAATTTGGATACATTTGTAACGGCCTTACTCACTTAAGAGACTTGACAAATCTGGAAAAGAGGTAAGCTGTTCGACTTCGTACTTTGGGACTTGTATGGCGAAGACCACGGTGATCTAAAAATGCCATCTGCAATCAAGAAAATATCTCAGTCTTAGAATCTTTGAACAAGGAGGTGAAAAGCTAATCATCCAACAATTTAAGAAACTCAGCTTCTTTAATGACCTTCAGAAAATAAGAAAATTTCCTAAGTCTAAAGAACTTATCTAGTCTTATCTAGTTGAAAATGCAAATGCGATGAGACTTACTAGAACAGTTGGAATGTGCTGAGGTTCAACAGCAAAGAATTTTTCATATCTAACCACTGTTTCAAAGAATTCCAGGGTCACTGACGTATGTTGATAGGCACTAACACCAGAAGTCACCAGCTACAAATAAAAGCATCACAAGTTAGTACTTTAGCTGTTTATAACATCAAACTATAATGTAGGTGACATGCTGGTAATTAAGATGAGCCATTTGAGCTTCAGTGTTCCAGTCTTTATCAGCATTTTTAAATAGGTCCCACAACACGTGTGCTTACCGTTCTCATCATGTCTTGTAAAGCTGTAGCTTTTGTAACATCACCAGAGAAATGAGCACCGTGAGATACAGGAAGAGCCTCAGCCAACATATACAGCAGCCTTATTGCGACCTCCACTTCCATAAATCGCGTAGTCTGCCAGTTCCTAGAGAAAAAATATGAAGACCACGTTAGTCTGTAGTAGCTTATGAAATAATCACAGTTCTACCACGTTAGTCAGTATTTTCTTGTGAGCCTTCTTCAGATGCACAACATGAAAAGAGCAGATCTGAATGAAGAGAAACACTGTAAGACCTAGGCAGTGGTTCAGGATGCTCCTGGAAGACTTTATCAACACACGCAGCACCCCTCCAATCAGAGCACTACCAAATTTCTTTCACCAGTTTCAACCTGAAAGCTACAGACTTCTTGAAGTGTTTATTTAGGTACAAAACCACATACTATGATGCATGGACAAGCCATTCAGCTTCACTTAAAAACAGGGCTTACTAAAGAGCAAGGTACAAGGAAACCACCAACAATACTAGACTCCTATTTGTATACACACAGCCGTCCTTCTGGTCAGGGAACTAGTAATAGTGTTTCTTTATTTACATGCATAGTTTCCAGGATTGGTTCTGCTCTTTTTGTAAAAAATACTTCACCTTTGTTTCTTTTCCCTATTCAACCTTGGTTTTCTGACAGCAGTAATACATAAAATTATTTGCCACATCACATAAGCATTTCCTTGAGGAACACCTGCCCAAATGGCTGTTGCTGTGTAGGTAAATGACAACGATCAAGAGACATCTCCAGGAAAAAAAAAAAAAAAAAAATCAGCTGCCATTTAAGGTTACAAAAAGAAAGCTTTTTCTTTCTAAGCAGTGAGTAAGAGATTATACAAAATCATATTTATCATGAAGTTCTAACAAGCTCATTCTATCAATTGGCTTCACCTTACTACATCACACTTGTGTTCATGACAAACTTTGACAGTTACAAAAGGAAAAGAAGCTAAGGGCATCTTGTTTACAAGTTAAAAAACCCCAACTTACTGAAGTGTAGTGTTAAAAACCCTGCGGACAGATGCCAGCAGTAACTCTGGTGAGACCTGGGCAAGTCTGTCCAGCAACAGTTTCAACTGTTTTCTGTACTCCACAAACATCGCTTCATCTTCACCCTACAAAACATTCACGTGTGAGTGAAGTCCGTATTTTCATATTTAAATTAATCCACAACCGTTTTAAACAAGTACACCTAAAAGAAAAACAAGTACATACAGGAACACTATACCATGCTCAGAGAATTCAATAATTCTCACCCTACGCTCTTTTGCAACATAACAGCAGACTCCTTTTTCGGCTGGTTGTAATATGTTGAGATCTAAACATTCAAAAAAAAAAAAAAAAAAAAGGCTCTCCAAACAGAAAACTAGCCAAAAGAACAAGAAAGAAAATACTTTTGGCAAAGCCTTAATGACCCAATTCTTGAAAATTGACTCACTCTTCAAAGATGTTCTTTCCCAGCATCTAGCTTAGTTTTGAAATTAAGCTGACAGAAACATTTATGACAGGCTACATACAGTTTAAGTTAACCTTTTTAAGACTATATCTCTGCACACAGCCTGAAGCAAAAGTAAGTCTAACATACTCAATCATTGCTGGCTGACAGAGATGTGAGCATGGAAGGAAAGTGAAATCAAAGACATTCTGCTTACTTTAGCTTATTTTTGCAGAGGTTTGACCATCTGAAGCAAGTCAAGCAGCATCTCTTAAAGAGTTTCATTACACAGTATTTCTCAAATCTTTTTGCAAGACAGAATTGACCTGCAGAAACACGCAAACTCACACTGAACAAGCCAGCTCAACAGCTACGCTTAGCTTACAGCACAGCCATATTTGCCTATGAATAGCTCTGCACAAAGGCAGCCAGAAATATTCTGTGAACTGGCTTGGATATCCCTTCACTATGTTGTTTTAACCTCTGGGCATACCTGCATAGGATAAAACAGTTTTCCACATAGGAAACAAATTCAGCCTACATACCTTTGCTTCCTACCTTCAAATACTCAGTCTATGAAAAATATACATTTTAAAAGTGTGAGCAAGTTTTACTACACGTAATTTAAGTTGCATTTGTCTGTTTATTCATATAACACAGTACCTCATTTTCAAAATTATATTCTTCATCATATGTCAACTTCTTCATAACAGCCAACATGATTGCCTAATACAAAAACAGAACTGTAAGCATAAAAGCAGACAACTAATAAGAAGCAACAGTTAAAATCTTACAGTAAAAGAAAAGTTAAAGCATGCATTAAAAATTTACAGTATTTTAAATCCCACTTGAATTATTATTTTCAGCGGTTTAGCAGAAGTAACAGTCTGAATTAAAACAGACGGATTATATCCAAGCAATACACAGATGCGATTCCAGATACACAGCCTAGATGGCTTGGACCTCTCAGTCTCTGACAGTATTATCTAGCTTTGTGTTCTGCTTGTAACCTGTCATCTTCGGTTCACATTGAAAACAACAATTAAGGTGACTAAACTAGGCAGAGGAAGCTTAACAGGTTGTCCAAGATCTTATTTTAAAGGGGCAGGTCAGCTCAGCCATAACATTAACTTCTCTAATTGCTCAACATCCTTGGAAAGTTATTTTTGGGACAGGTTTACAAGCTGAATTGGTTCAGCAGAGAAACCAAGAGTAAGAGCCAGTAGCAACAAACAAGAGTAAGAAAAGCAAAACCTTCCCTTCTCAGCAGCAGCAAATTCTTAGATCAGTTAAAGCACTGATGTGCAATTTCACCTTAGTAGGGACTGTTGCTAAGTCCAAAAACAGGAATAAAGACTTTCTCTCATCTCTGCTTAAGTCTCAAACTCTTTAATCTATCGCTATCACTTTAATCTCACTAAGCATTTACTAGTTTGGGTTTTTGGAACTCATTTAATGTTTAAAATACAGGGAGTATTCAATCCCATACATGCTTTCCAGTATGGATAGAAATTGAACAGACACACAGCTAGCTAAAACAAGTGTTTAAAAATCCACTACATTTTAATTTTCACTTTAGTTTAGCAGTTTGTTCTGGGAAACCTACAAAAACGTGTACTTAATCTAAATATTCCAAATGGACCGAAAGCTATTCTGCATAATTAAAACTGAATCAGAGGCAGACCATTTTTATGTCTGTGACAACAATGAAGTGTTAGAAGTCATTCCTGTACCTACTACCAGGTGAAAAAAACAAACTTCCGCTTTCTTTTTCCCCATGTTGGTTAAATATAGTAGCCAACAGGTTTTATTATAACTATAGCAAATGAAAATGCTGATTGTATCAGCAAGAACTTGATCAGCATTTTGTGATTCTCTTCCAGTACTGGAGGTTCTGAATATGGATAGCCATAAATTTCAGACAAATAATAAACAAGGGAACCAAGTAAATTAAAACAAAAAACACCCGAACACTTTTGTCAAATGAACCACAATAACATATTTTTCATTTTAAGTGCAAAACCTGAAGTACTTTAACACCAAAATGGACCAACGAATTAAACTTAGGTTATGAGGTAAAATTCTTAGTGATCTTGCAGAAATGGACACTTGTAATACTTTGAGAAAGAATCTGGTCAAATAGCAAGAATGTGATCAGGCTTTCTAGTGACACCAAATGTCAGCATCATCTGTGAGAAGCCTCTGCTTCTCTGTAAGAAGTGATATTAAATAACTGCAAAACATTAGTATGATATGCCTGTAGCCAGAAATGCTTAAAACACCTGTCATTTCAAGAATTAAAAATGTGATCCTGCTGATAAGGAAAAACTTTGGAGCTTCGAAGGCACAATAAACAAGATCCCCATTTTTCTTGTTCAAACGATGAACAAGTTAAAGTGAGAATTTCTCAGGTGCAAAACTTTAAAGGAATGCTGCTAAGCACACAGTTTAAGGGTTAAGACAGACAAGAAAATTTAGACTATTTCTGAATACTTTCTTATTTTGAGTTGGATGAAAGAAGAAAGATTGCTATGACCGCTTCTCAGTTTAACACAAATCCTCAAGAAGTGCTCAGTAAAATTAAGAAATAATTATAACACCAAGTTCTTCAGTATGAAAGCAAGTTTAAGAAAACAATAGATTTAGGGACAGTAACATGTTGAAACGTTAAGTGTGTTAAATGCACTGCAGTAGTAATTTGGTTTGATCCAGTTATAAGAACAAAAGAGACGTAGTAACAAAAATAAAAAGATTCAGAGATGTTATCAAACTTCTTACTGTATTACATCATCCAATTTAAACAGACATTTGACAAAACCAGATCAAGATAATCTAGACCACAGTGTCCTAGTTTGAGGTGGCTTCGGTGGCCAGTCCAGTCCAAACCACAAAACACAGTTATCCAAATTCAACTTTTCATGTTAGAACAGGTAAGGAATTCAGTTTTCTTTGTAAAGGAAAAGGAATCACAGCTGTATGAACTTACAAAATACCCAAACCAATCTAACCAGTTCAGCACCTAAATTAGTACACCCACATTGGTGCAGAAGGGTCACAGTGACAAGAAATTTAAAAAGGACTGTCCTGAAAAAAACAAGTAAGTTTACTACCTCCAAAACTGGACATAAGCCTTATTTATTAAACTTTATGCTTTATATATAAACTTAAGCTTATGTATAAACTCAAGCATATAAACCTAATCTTAAGTTTAAGCTTAACGTATAGTTTAATGTAATGATTAACATTTAACTGCTCATAAGTACAACCGTTATATTTGAATTGCAGCTTCTTTCGTAAGTTTAACTTACGATAATATCAAGATAGAATTTTATGACAACACTTCCCATACTTCTTCCAATCCTTTGGAATCAGGACAGGTTTTAGTAAAAATACAAAATCTCAGGAAAAAAAACTCCTATCTTGATTTAAGAACATTCTATCAACTGTATACAGACTGTATAGGAGCTTACCGACATATGCTTAAAGGTTGCTTGGGAAGACCAGCTCTAAAATAGCTTTCATCTTCATACACAGTTCAATATAGGTTTACTATTTAAAGAAACAGCTGTAGTTACTTAGCAGAAGATGGAACACTGTCCTTACTTTTCAGTCTTCCCTTTTAATTATTGTCACATGCACATTTTAAGGCATACAAATAAAACATGGTTTGTTTCAGCAAAATGAGAAATTCTGACCCAATGCGTCCTCGAAAAATATCTGGCAGAAAGACAACACTTACCTCTACATTAGCTTTTTGTTGGTCTGAAAGTGCAGAAAGCTGTAAAATAAATTCCAAGCATTATTTTGTGTATAGTAACTCACTTATTACTGTCTAACAGGAAAAGACAGGTTTGCTTTTTTAACAGCTATATGATTTGCAAGCCTTCTTTCCACTTAATGCAAGATTTAACCCAATGCCTTCAGATTTCTAAACAATGCTATAGAAATAGCATGACCACAGCCATTAAAGATACTGAATGCTCATTAGTCAAAAAAACTATTTTGCAAGTCAGTTTGCACATAGTATAAGATTCATATATTCCCACAAAAATCAAACTAAATCATATGTCAAAAAGTGATGTTAAACTGAAGCCAGACATATTTACTTGTTTCAAGATGTGAAGGTAGTCATAACAAAAGCCAATGATATTAGATGAGATGTCATCATCTTCGTGAATTAGGAGTTGCAACATTAGGGCCACTTTTGCTTCAATAGCTTGCAGAGTGTCTTGAGCACTCTTCATATCACCATTTTTTATCAGTTTAGTCCAACTAGCTATTAATGCTTGCCCCATCCCATTGACCAGCTTAGAAAATCTGGCCAGAAAATCCACATCATCTTCCTGCAAGAAAAAACATCCGATTAAAAATACTAGCAGAGCTCACATTTAAACATCATGAGCTTACAGACTGTACTATCCATGTCTGGTATGTAGAAGAAACAAAACCAATATTTGTCTCCTAGATGGAAAGTACAATTGTCTGGTTCGTTTTGCCTGGGGAACAGAGAGAGAAAAATTGAAGTGACACCAGATTTGGCTGTCCTCCATTATACAACAGTAGCTTGCTTCATCTCTTCAGATTAGTTTGTTTCTCTTTTTACTTTAAAGCAAGAAGCAGGTTCAAAATAAAAGCAGAAGCACATACCTACCATAAATTTTAGGCTGTATAAGAGGAAAATCTTTTTATGGGAAAACTTCAAAGAATTAACAGCTGTAGCTCACTTCAGAAATACTGTTAACGAGTAACTTTCAGTACTGCCTGTAAGAGTGAGTTAATATTAAGTATTTATGGCTTGCTTTTGCAGAAATACATTGTTCAGAATTGAGAAATACCCCTAGACCAGTCACCCCAAACAGATGCTTTGCTCCCTGCCATAACTGGACAAAAGCAGAAGAGTAACAAGTCTTCCTCAGAGAGATTGAGGTAAGATTTTTAGAGAAACACCTCCATTCATTCAACATTAATCAATTCAATGAATGCAAGTTTTCTGCATTCTAGTAGGAATACAAATTTGACAAAGGCTTCAAAGTTAAGAGATAACTGCCTTGCAATCCAAGGACTACAGCTTCACAAGGGCTGGTTCCTCTTTCTCCATGGCAGGTAGCAAACAGCTGTTCCTTAAACACTGCAACTGCCAGGGAACGTGTGTTTGGTTAGTAGGTATATTGTTTCAGCTTATAGATAAGAATTTCAAGCCTCATGTCTGATGGTGCAGACATGCAGAACAACATATGAGCCCTGAAGAAAGCTCTTTCCCCTATCTAATTATGCACAGCTGATCTAACGTCTCACCCTAAAAAAACCCTCTACCTTGGCTACAATACCTATTACAGAATCATTCAGAAGAGAAGATTCAAGGCAGTGAAACACAGAAGCAGCACTAACAGTAAGCACAACATGCTTTAGGGGAGGAACAGAGGAGTTACATAATGCCTTGCTTCTAAAATGAAAAACTCATGCTGAGGACAAACGACATGCAGTGTGTTTTAAATGACTAAGCAACATTAATAACAAGCTGTTAATGTAAATATGAGCAGAGTGTAAGAAGTGTTTAGCTTTGATGCAGAAGCACAACTAATTCTCCCTAATCTGTGAACTTAGTTTTGTAGTGTTCTTTTCATTTGCTTATTTAAGAACTGTTGGAAACCTATGACTGATTCCTATTGTAAAAACCAATACACAAACCTGATCAATACTGAAGAGACCAGCAGACTGCAATACTTGACATAAAGACTCAACCAATTTTGTTTTGTCAATTGGGTCCATCCCCTTATTTACAATTTCAAACAAACAATCACAGGCTTCTTCCCGGAGAACTTCCACAGACATGTGACCTAGCAGCATATTTATAAACCTTCAAAGAAGAAAAATAAAAAGATTATTTTTATATGTACACCGTACCACCTTATAGATGCTTTATATTATTTGTGTGCATATTTACAATGGTTTCTTTTTATAAGGCAGTTTTGAAGTCTATTGTACTGACTAAACCCAGCATTTTATACACTATAGGGAGAATCCAGCAAACTGTAGTGTTTATTTTGGCCATTGGATCAGCTCGGCTGGCAAAGTCAATCACTACTAAAAACCCCCAAAACTCCAAAGATTTGTATACAATTAAATTCCTTTTTCAAAGATGAGTTTTAATTTTGTTTCATAGGACTACAGTCAGCATGCTATCAAGGTTATTTTTGCAAAGATATCCCATCAAAAAACCCTTACCTTTCATTGGCTATCAGACTCAAATCTATCCAGGATACGTAAGCTCCAACTACTTCAAGGCACTGGCATGTCAACTCTGAGTTATTATATTGATAGTTTTGTAAGATTTGGTACCATGATTCCACCAAACTTGGAATGCACTGTTCCCTCATAGTATCTTTTAATAAGGTGTTCCTACGAGCCTCCTATCAATACAGGAAAAGGATAAATCAGTCTATCACAGATTAGCAGCTTGTCAAATTAGTAGCATTTTTTTATCCGCTACCAGACGCCACTTGTCCTAGCAAGATAAGTAACTCAAATCAGAAACACAAAAAGCACATTTTTTTCTTGCAAGAAATAAAACCAAAATACTCTAGTTTTTGCTCTTTTTTTCCTACCACAATGTCCAAACACTGAAAAAAGGGAGACAAAGGGGAAAGAAGTCCTCTAGATTGTTAAAAGGATTTTTGATGTTAGGACTCCTTAAAACAGGCACTAGAAGAAATTAACATTTTAAAATGAGTCAGTAACATTAAATTGGCTAGCTCAGCCCATTAGTTTTTGTTTGCTAGCTCTTCAAGCAAAAAACACATTAACTGAAAAGTATGAAATGATAAAAAAAAAAATCATTAAACAACGTATGGCTTTTGGATCTAAACCACCTAATGTCTCTAAGGTAGAACTGCCATAGGAAAAAAACAACATCTCTGCAAGTCTTCTGCTCTAATTAAAGAAAACTTTTTGGAAATTTAAAACAAATGTTAATGCAAAATAACTTGCCTCTGATGTATGAACAACATCCCGGTCTACCAGCTCAGCATCAACAGCCATCAGGATTCTGAGGTACATATCCACACCTCGTGGATTAAGGTCAACTACTGATAGAATATCAAAAAAAAACTTGGGCCATTTTGTGAGATATTCAGTAACAAAAAGCAATGCAAAGACTTGCGCTGCTTTGTTGCGAATAAAAGTCTTCTCAGGCTGGGGATTCAGCATCTGGTAGAAACAAGATATTTTATTTATATATTCTTACTAAGTTAGAGAATAATTATATACGCTTGTTGATCTCTGTATATTGATTAATGTACTACCTTGCTTCCTGGCTGAAATCAATAAAGCGCCTTACGTTTCCAAGGATTTTGAAAAAAAATTTAGCTAAGTTGTATTAAACAGGGAAAACAGTCTCTCTGCATGATACAGTCCTAAGCCTTTCATTCAGTACTAAGACATTCAGTGTACTATTCAAAGACTAAAAGCTAATTTGTTAGTTTGGTGAAAGGAGTAAACAAGAACTTCCATAAAACAAGTTACAGTCCTCTTGCAGCTAGCCTGTGCCTGAGTTAGATGTTAGCTTTAAGAACAGTATAGGAGGTTTCTAAATCTAAGCTCAACAGGAAGAAAACAAATAGAAATAAGAAATCAAAAAATCTGTCACTACCAATTTCTCTCACCCTCTTCTCTTCCCCTTTTCTATAACTCCTCCTAAATGGAACAGCTTGCCGCAAAGAAACATTAAAAGCAATTTAATCCATTTCTCAATGATCTGTTCTTTTTCAAGTTGTATTATGTTCCCTTTCCTACTGTTAAGCTTTCTACAAACAAAGCAACTATGTTAATTTCCAGTGCAGATGTGGAATGATAACTAGGTAATGGCAGGTATAGGCAAAGACTTGCATCAGCCCACTTGATGGTTTTGCTGACTGCAAACTCTTGGATCCAACTGATACTGCATGTTCAGCTACAGTAACTAACTCCACAAGAAAGAGTAGCCAATACTCTGCCATAATATTAACAGGAGTGATGCTGTTCATTCGTAACCACCTGCTAGTATCCTAAGTAGACAGGAGTCAGGCCAGGAGAGTCTTGAACACAGAATTACTGCTCCTCCTCCAGACACTCAGGGACATCAGGAATCTGGATTATACCTCTCTAAAGTAAGGCTTTTAATACTCCTTATTTCACGCACAACTGATTAAACCACAATCATTACATTTAGTAGTAAGTTCAAGCACAGACGTCTTCACAACATCAGATTTAAAGAATTTCTGATGAAGATTAGCATGTTAAAAGCTTTTAACCATCATGTACTATGTACCTTCAGGAATCCATCTTTAAACTCAAATGATAGATTAAACATTTAGCCCACACTCAATGCCTGACGTTAGCCTACTAACAAGCCTACTACACAAGACTGCTGTGAAGGGACATACTTACCTGTGCTTGCAGCCATGTTATGAGTGTTTCCCTAATTAGCTGCTGCTGGACTTCCGTGAGTTCAGAGTATCTGAAACAAAGCATAAGGAGATCAAAATACCACTGCTTTATGACAAGCACACCATTTAGTAAGGCAAAACCTCTTTTAGTATTGCACATAATGCTACATATTAGTGTAAATGAAGGGTTCCTAGAAAAGGAATTTACATCGCTACTTGCATGTTAAGATTTTGAATCAAAGACATAAAAATAAGGAAAAACATTCTGGATTACATTTTGAAGCACTACTGCCTCCTGTATTGGAGTCGGAGCTTGAAATTTTCAGGAAGACTGCTCTATCATGGACAGGACTTAAGAACTGGAGAAAAACACACACTTGACCATAAGCCATGGGGAGAAGGAAGCAGCATCTGTATATGCTGAAACTTGTTTACTACACACTGAAGACTGTCAGTAGTGAGCACAAGGAAGTCCTTCACTGATCTGACCTACAGTACATTTATTATCAGACATGTCAAAACAAAAAAACCTAAACAATTCCACTTTACATCATACATACATTCTTGGTAAAATTTGACATTATAACCAGCCCACCTCAAATACTATCCAGAAAACATGTTCCTTCCCAGGACTAGCTAAGCCAAGAACACTCTCCTTGCAACAGAGCTAGGTATAGCTTTGGTACAGACCCTAACAGGAATGACTGCTGCTGAATGTGACTCCAGTGTTCCTGTCACAAGTAACTATTCATTAAGGAGACAAAAAAAAAAAAACAACCCCACTGAAAACGCTCAAACAAAATGAGATGCAGGAAAACAAGAGAAAACATACTGCAAGAAGCAGATGACAGGAGTGAAACAAGCAGAGGAAGGTGGACAATGAGGTAAAAATCAAGTAAATAAAAATCACAAATGTCAAGTCTTTCATTTTTGCTCTGATACATAATTGTGAAAATCAGTCACAAAATATACATCTCATTCCTATCTAAAGCCTGACCCACATGTTCAGTGTATTGCAACCAGTACAATGATATTCCAAGAGGCAGATACCTCTGCCTTGGCATTAAAGTTCTGACCAAAGCAACCTGAAGTGAAAAAAATACAGTTCCATGCAATTATTTCAAAGTATTTTTTTTCCTAAACTTAAGATTCTATGAAAACACCACACAGTGAAAAGACTACTTTCTCTTAATGTCTCTGCCATGGTTATTGAATGAATAGGGCTTTGTCTGAAGTCCAGGAGCCTGTACTGAGCAAGGCTGCTGCTTGCAGGACTCTTCTGCAAAAATCAGCAAGAGTACAGAATAAGGCTTGAATCTCCAGAAAGAAAGGACTAAGTTTCAAGCAATCCTTGGTAATTGGGCTGTGTCCTGGTTTGAGCAACACAGGATTAATTTCTTATTTAGTAATTTTACTTTTCAGTAAGGTCTCTTCTAATGCTTCAGAAAACTGCATTTTTAGAAGACTCTGGTGTCTGAATTTGTGAAAATATTTACTTTACAGCCAGCTATGGTATAAGGGTTTCAAGGTCTCAGTGTTTTTTGAGCTATCCAGGTGCAGGGATGACGAGGTGTGAGACCCAGGCACTTGACCCAAACAGGCCAGCAGGATTATTTCATACCATGAATGTCACATTCAATGTAAATTAGAAAGTTTGCTGTGGAGTTCTCTCTCTTCCTTGGTGGCTGTGATCCCAAGAACTTCTCGCCCTGGTGCCGGACCCCTGAGGCCTTCCCTTTCTCCCGAAGCCATAGTGCTCGCAGTGTCCGACATTTGCTGTCCACTGCTGGGAGCACACAGCTTCCAACTGATATAATCGGCTGAGTATAATCCTTGTATATTTTATATTGCTATCGGGATCAACATTGGTTCTTTATTATTATTAATGTTAATTATTTATACTCTTACTCTATTAATCTGTTTATATTTCAACCCTTGGGTTTCCTTGTCCCTTCCCGATTCCCTTCCTGGGTGGGGAGGGGTCATCAGGTGATAGAATAATTGTCAAAATGACAATAAATTGTTGTGGGTTCTTCAAACCATAACAGTCTGTGTTGAGCGATACACAGGTGTTAGACTTGTTAAGTACAGCAAAACACAACTGCTGCCCAAAATCCAACTACTCCTCTCCCAGCAAAGATAAAGAAATACAAGAAAGTCCTCCGTACTGGATTAAAGCCAACTCATCAAGCACACTGAGATGAGAGATACCATTTTAAGTTTCTGGGCAAGCAGAATAAAAAGGAAAAAATAAACAGATGTATATGGCCGGTGTCAAGAAAGATTACTCACTTGAACTTAATTTGATGTTCCAGAACTTGAAAGCAAAAGAACTTGATGTGATCATCACTAGAAAAGAAAATGCTGTTACTGGTGGAAACATGGTACACTTCTCTGAGAAGAAAAAAAATCCTCAAATATTACAACCACGTGGTCCCTTTGACAAATCAAAATTATGTGCACCAGAGAAAACTGCTACTGCTATTACTTCAAAGCAAAAATGACAAATACAAGAGCAGTTCATTGGGTAAAAATGAGCAACTGTTAAACTAGTATTTATGTTTGCTATTATAATACTTCTTTTTTCTATAGCCAACCATTTGTTATGCTTTGATTTCGGTACTGAACATACAAAACTGCAATGCTTATTGTACCCTGCCTTTATAGAAATCTGTCAGGTTTCAATAATATGTTTGGGGTCCATTAGTATACTAAGTGCAATTTGTACATTCTATCTTAAAGAGCAAAGCTAAAGACAAACTGAGCCATAGATTAAGAAGGGACATTCTACATGCTGTATAATTTACACAAGTTTTTTATCTTATAATCTAAAAAAATATAACAATCAATGTATTCTGGTAAAGATTATAAAATGCTGTTTTCAAATTTTGTGTGGTTTTGTTAATTACTGCATAGTCTGTTGGATTCAGAAGTTTTGATAAATCATCTAGAAAAAAGCACTTGCTATAAATCACTGTTGTTATTCAGGAGACATACATCCCTCAGTTTCCTTCCAACCTGCATTATTCTGTGATACAGTAACAATCTAGTATTTGAGATCTAAGTACTCAACTTTGTGCAAAAATAGTGGTGACTACACACTCTTTGTGTCTTGAAAAATTGGATGGCCTACTTCATACCACAGGGGCACGGAACTACTTCTGAGATTACTGCATATAAAGACTATAGTCTCACAATAGGAAATTTTCAGCGCTCCTCTCCTCCCCAAAAGATAGCACTAGACCTTGTTCTTTTCCCCTGGATTTCATACAGCAGCAGCCTTTAGACTACTAAATTAATATGGAGTTTTATACAGAGATTGCCCTTCCTTGAAAGGCACTATACAGAAGCCAAGATCAACTTCTGATACTAAAAATAGTACGAAGACCATATTAATTTTCAGCAATTTAGTTTGCATATTATGCTGTAGACCTAACACTAGACCCAAACATACTACTAATGAAAATAAACAATGATTCTTATCTACATTACCTGTATATACTCTGAGCTAATGCTTCTGCACAGACTTGCCAAGCATCCTGAGATATCTTCAGCTGCTCAAAGTAGGCTAGTGCCTGCAAACATCCAAGTAAGTTTCATTAAAAAAAAAGAAAAAACAAACCACACAGCAAGACTTCTCATTCACATTTAGACTCACATTTACACAGCTCTCCCTCAAAAAAACCCCAAACAGTATTTGGATACATCCAAGTATTTATATAGCTGCCTAATTACCGTAACACAAGCGTGTTTCTTCAAATGCTACTATCAGAGGTACCCATTTCCACTTCACCTTTAATATAAATATTTTTGTTACTTGAAAATAGAAGAAATGTTGAGGTTATAAGTGACCTCTGGAGACAGGGTCAACTACAGAAAGTTCCTCAGGGCATTTCCATTTAGGTGGAAGTTCACATCCAAGTTAAAATTCCTTCCACATTTCTTCCACAAATTCCAAAGAGAAAGTGGTTTAGATTTTTCACTGAATACAACTCACTATTGTTCTTGCACCACTTTAACTGTATTCTACACCTCAAGAAACATTCAAACACCGATCACCTGATGACTGTCAGTTTACGAATCTATTACAGAGACTGGAAAACCCTACCAAATTTTAGAACTAAGTTGCTTGTCAGAACTTCTAAGTAGCTTTTGACAACTCTTGATCTAATTGCTTTAAGATTTAGTGTCTCCTATTATACAAAACAGTAAAGTAACTTTTGAAACGGAGATTAGATTAACAGCATTATTTCAATTCTATAAATGCATGCATTTCAAGAGGGTTTTTTGGCTGTTGTTTTTTTTANTTTTTTTTTTTTTTTTTTTTTTTTTTTTTTTTTTTTGCATTAGTTCATAATTGTTTCCATTCACCAAAATAATTTCCCGAACTAATTATTCAGTGAGTTCAAATAAGTTCTTAAAACAAAAATTCACTTCCTATAGGTTGTACTGGTAATTTTCTTATACAGAACAGTTTTACTAGAAATTGTTTGATACTTCCTTTATATGTTACATCTTACGTGCCTAGAGAAAAGGTAAGTCAATTTTTAATATAAAATATTTCAAAATTAGACTGCATAGGTCAATAAATCTACAAGGTAAAATTTTAGTGATATTCTATTAACAGAACACTAAGATTAGCTACACCCATCCTTTCAAGAAGGACAAATACCCAGAACCAACATATTTAACAGGCTGCTTAGCAATACTAGGCTGCACCAAACTACATTTTTAATTTTATACATTTTAAGGATTTGTTTTATGAATGTAAAACCAAGGTATTAACATCCACATTTCAGAAAGAGTTCATTGGAAGTTATCTTGTAGACAGTTGAATCAACTTGATAATCAATCAGTAAGCAGAAATATTTTCTCGTTAAATAGTTATATAAATTGTAATGCCTTTTCATAGGAGCATCTCTTTTATGAAGTAACTGTTACCCATATACCGTGATTACTTTCTTTATGCCAACACAAACTTCATTACAGTTAAAAACACAGATTTCATTAGAAGACCTCAAAGGTAGCTAATCCATTCAAATAAAAAAATCCCCACACCTAAGAATTAAAAGGGCAATTGCAAGCAACTCACTGTTTTGAGTGGCTGCTTTTCATTCTGTGGGAACCAACGTAAGGAGGTGAGCAAGAAGTAAAAAGAATTGAAAGGACTGATAAAGTCAGAGCCCAGAAAAATAAATTCTATGCACGTTAAGTGTAATTTCACAGAATTGGTGACACACAGCCTTCAGCTTACATGCTTGCAACATGACTTTGTTTTGTACTTGCCACCTCGAATTCTATGTATTGGTTAACCAAAAAAACCCCCAAAACAACCCCAACCCCTCACCCTCCCCGCCAAGAAAATATGAGACTTCTGCACTGAAACAGCATCCCCAATTATTAGAGAGGTAAGCAAGTTAATTACATACTCTTTGTCTGAAGTCTGCATCAGCATTTGGGTTTAGCCCTAAAAGGGCTTGTTCATCCATCTCTATTGCTATACTCTTTGTTTCCTACTCCTAACTGGTTTGCCCACTTCTTCTAGAAGAGAAACTACGATCATCTGAAAACAGAGAAAGAGAAACTTTATTTGCTCAGCAGAACAACACAAATTTAAAGCAACGACCACAGAAGTTTGCCCACAAACCTCAAACACATAGTATGTACCCCACCAAAACTTCAATGTGCAGAATTCTGATACAGCTATCAGAATTCTAAGTCCTTTAATCAACTTTTAATAGTACTAAATTTCTTATTGAATAAGGAAAATTTGAAGTGTACATATATTTTAGTTCACTTGAAAAGAGCTAATAATTAGCAGAAAAATGTCATGATGTGTACTATTTAACTGAAAGGCTTGAACTCAAACTTCAAGTATAAAGAGAAGGTTTCAGCAAGATACGACATAAGCATAAATCAGCTACTTAAATGACAGGCTGCTGTATTTTTTTCCCCCACCACAAACTTCACAACTGCAGAAAACCAAATATCTCTAGTCATCTCTATAATATTAAGATGCTTCATAAACCCATTTATGAAGTATTTCCCCTAGGGGGGCAAAGCCATTAGGAGGTCTTTCTTCTAAAGCAAGCACACACAAGAGAAGTGTCATAGAAATTAACCACAAAATACATCATACCAAGCCGTTAACAAAGTTTTCTGTTCCTACTAATGGGTGCTGATTTACTAGCAATGATTTTTATTTAGAAAATTCAGTGTAAAATTAGCAAGCAAGCTAGACAAATGTTCTAAAGATGATGCGCCTCTACAGGTTGTTCTGCAATGCTCTGGTAAAACACAGTGGATTAAAAAAAAAATACTAGGATGCTGTTAAACAGCAAGAGGTGACAAAAATCCATCTATTCTTCAAACCGTCCCCCCACCCCCATGGTAACATAGTTAATTAGGCCTGAAACAAGGCCTTGTTACATAAGGATGTAGGAGGTAAGGGAAAGAAAGATAGACAAGAGGAAGAGATGAAATACAAAGGAGCTGTGGTTTGAAGCTGCCTACATGCCTATAGGCAGAACTTCCGATTTCTTAGTATTGCATGTCTTGTGCATGCTTTACTGTTCACCCTCCCCCAATGGAGGAGAGGTGGCACAGTGACAACTGGCAGCAAGCGTGCCCAGAAAGAAGAGCCCAAAACTTAACATAACAGACATTTGAACAAAACTCAGTACAGAATACACTATAACAAAATGCATCATGAAAAGCAATTTAGTAAGTAAAATTGAATTCGTATAAAAAAAAATTGCAGGTTGTGGCAGTACAGAAACCAGAAAATCTGGAACAGAGCGATGACTCGTGGCAAAACAAGCTTCACACACTGCCTTACAACACAGAGCAATCCTGCTCAGGGTCAAAACCTTTAGGGATTAAAGTTGCTCTGCTGAGTCTTCTCCCTCTGTGTCCCCAGCCCCCAGCTTGTGTTCCCCATAATCAACATTCAAAACAGCCAGAATAAAATAAAGGCAAAATGCTGCAGGGAAAATGCTTTTTTTTTTTTTCTTTTTTTACAGCATCTTTTGATCAGGGTTTGGCCCAGAGTTATACAAGTAAAACTATTTAATATACAGAAGCATATTTTTGGCATATTTTCATGCTGATATCATTACATTATCTGCCCAAAAGGTAGAAATCTTCTATACCTGGGTGACAAGTTTTGCTATTAAAAATAACCTAGCTCAAACACATACTGTCTTCACTTGTTTAGCTAATAGCAACGCCAACCAGTTCTACTAATTTTGTATGTGCTACATAAACGTATTTAAAATTTCATCTTCTACCATATATCCTTTTCTAAGAGTTTCAGCTTGACTAGCCAATTCCAGAAGACAATTAACAAGACAGACTATTTGAATGAGTCTTTTGAGAAAGCTAACAAAATAGCTTCTCATGCTATATGGTTTTAGTTAAGCAAGTAGCTTTTCCACCACAAATCCATTTTACCAGCTATTTATGCTTCAAAAGCAAAAATCGAACTGCAATTTTAATAGTACTTACAGTTCACAAAATCCGCTGCAAGATATATGCAGCTATAACATCAAGTATGTCATTAAAGCAAGTTTTATTTATAAAAAATAATCAATAACATTAATAGTTAATACGCAGCTGTGTAGAGTATACTCTCTTATTCAAGTAAAGTATACTGCTTAATAAAAACGCGTATTTTGGGTGGCAAACTGATCTTACTATGATTAGGAGGGTGCAGTTCCTTAATAGTGAGGTCATATAGGTATACGTAGCTCTCATCGGGAGAGATTATTCTCTTTGACATATTAAATACCTATAAATGTATTTGATAGTAGAGACTGTTTTCATACAGGAAAGCAGGAAAAAAAAAAATGTAGTCACACTTCAAGTGGGGAAGATTACCCAGTTTAACAATACTAACATGGCCAAAGGTGTGTAACCGGGGTCCAGATATGAAATGAAAGCATCCAGAGCATTTTAACTACAGATGCTAACCACAGGAACAATTAGTAATTGAAGAATACTTCAATTACAGCACTCGTTTTACGTTATTTACAAGATTGTGATAGCACACAAGGAGCCAGTGACATGCTTCACTTTAATTCCCTCAAGTTTTCTCTCTAATAAAATAAAGATGGTAAAAGATCATCTTTCACGTTCTTTTTTGATTTCTGCTTTACTTGCTGCAAATTTTGAGCATATTTACACTCTTAGGCTCTACAGCCTTTACATTGACCTAGCATATGGTTAAAACGAGCAGCTATATGACCATAGCTACTTCCAGCACTTTTCAACGGCAACTAGAACGTTGTTCTTTTTGGAAGTGACATATTAGGTCTTCAATTTCTAGGCACATTCCCACCGGCCAGGAATTCCCTGAGAGGCGTAAGGCCTTCTTGCTCCTTTCCCCCCTCCTCCAGACCCGGTGAAAGAGCCCAGCCTCCTCTGGCCGGAGAGCCAACACCGCTGCGTGGCTCAGCAGCTCAGCCGGGGAGGCTGATCAGCCATTCACGCTCCCACCGCGTCCAGATCTGCGGCGAAGACACCACCGGGGCTGCAACCGAGCCCCTTCCCGGGGCCGCTGCGGAGTGACAAAGCGCTCCTCCCGCGGCGGGGCCCGGCGCCGGCTCTCCCACGGCAGGACGGCGGGGAACCCCCGTACCGAAGCACGCCGAGACCAGCGGAATATGGAGGTGCGGGGGAGGTCCCTCCCCTCACGCTGCAGTCTGAGGGCTCACGGTTACTTCCTTCCCCCACCGGAGCCATAACGGAGGACGGCTCCCGAGGCGGCTCCCGCAGCACCGCAAGCTGCGGCATACGTCAAGAAGAGAAAATAACCCAAACCTATCTTTCGTGGCCGTACGCACTCAGCCCCAGCCCCCACCGGTTCACGGAGGATCGTCCCGGCGGGGACCGGCCGACCGCGGCACCCCTCAGGCAGCGGGGCCGGGCGGCCGCGGTGGGGAGACTGCGGCGTCTCCCCCCACCTTCCCCAGCGCCTCACAGCTGCGGAGCAGGCGGCGCCGGGCTGACTGGAACCGGCCGGGTGACTCGAAGGAGTCCGCCGCCGCCAGCTCAGCGGCGACGCCCGCGGGCGCCCACACCGCCCCTTCCCCACCGCTGAGGCGCCGCGGCCCCCGCCGACGGCCAGGGAGGCCCAGCCTCGCCCCCCTCCCCGCGCCGGGCTGAGTCACCCCGCGCCGCG
>VZSZ01004911.1:538238-569972 GCA_013398815.1 Ibidorhyncha struthersii | reverse complement strand
TATTTCATTATTTTCTTATTAATATTATTATATTTTCTTTTAAATAATAATATTATGATAATATAAGTTAATATTATTGGTTAATTATTACAATATTATTAATATTATATTAATGATATTTGTGTTTATTGTGATATTAAAGGTCCTTTCAAACCTAGACTACTCTATGATTCTATGAGTGTCTCTCTCGCACTCTTTCTCTCTTCTGAAGGCAGAGACATTAAAGAGAGCACCTGTCATTCATTTAGTGGACAGCCCAGCGTAAACCATGAAATTTGGACCTTGTATTAATAGAATCATAGAATCATTTAGGTTGGAGAAGACCTTTAAGATCATCAGTTCCAACCGTTAACACTGCCAAGTCCACCACTAAACCATGTCCCTAAGCACCACATCTACCCATCTTTTAAACATCTCCAGGGATGGTGACTCTACCACTGCCCTGGGCAGTCTATTCCAATGCTTGACAACTCTTTCAGTGAAGAAATTTTTCCTAATATCCAATCTAAACCTCCCCTGTTGTAACTTGAGGCCATCTCCTCTTGTCCTATCGCCTGTTACTTGGGAAAAGAGACTGATACCCACCTTGCTATAACCTCCTTTCAAGCAGTTGAAGAGAGTGATAAGGTCTCCCCTCAGCCTCCTTTTTGCAGGCTAAACATCCCCAGTTCCCTCAGCCACTCCTCATAAAACTTCTTCTCTAGACCCCTCACCAGCTGTGTTGCCCTTCTCTGAACATGCTCCAGCACCTGAATGTCTTTCTTGTAGTGAGGGGTCCAAAACTGAACACAGTACACAAGATGCAGCCTGTAGAGACCCAGACTACAAGAAACTACCTCAAACACTCGCTAAAGAGTGTCACAGAACAATAACAAACAAGTAGCAGTCAGAAAAGAGGGCACTGAGGAGGTGAGGCAGTGCTTTTCCAAACCAACTTCCTTACTTTGCAAAATCACAAATCCTTGCCAGGTAGCTATCACCCAAGACTCCATAATAGCCGTCCCCCCAGCCGACTTCTAGAACATTCCAGAAAGAACTGTGCATGACAGTTTACATGAAGAGCAAGAAGGTGGACTGGGGAAGGAGACTGGCCACCTATATAAACCCAGGAGAGGTGCCACCCTGACTGGCTTTCCCAGGAACTGGACCGCCATTTCGTCAGCTGGACCAATGCTGAACCCAGGACTGGTGATATCTATCTCTCTCTCTTTTCTCCTTTTTTCTTTTTCTCTGTTCTTTCTCTCCCTAACTACCACATTTTTCCAAATGGTGGCATAATGACATGGTGCAAGGTTTGCATTTGTAAGTTTACTTATATTTCGGCAAGGTTAGCTTGGTTAATAAATGTTAATTATTGTTTGGACTCCTCTGATGTCATTTCACCTTAATTCTAACAACAGAAATCCACAAACCTGAGTCACCCCAACCTAGGGACATGACATGGCCTCACCAGTGCTGAGTACAGGGGGACAATCACTTCCCTAGTCCTGTTGGTCACACTATTCCTGATACACACCAGGATGTAGTTGGCCTGTTGGCCACCTCAGTACACTGCCAGTTCATATTCAGCCATCTGTTGACCAACAGTCCCAGGTCCTTTTCTGCCAGGCAATTTTCCAGCCACTCTTCCCCAAGCCTGTAGCACTGCATCGGGTTGTTGTTACCCAACACTTGGCCTTGTTGAACCTCATACCATCGGCCTCAGCCCATCGATCCAGCCTTCCAGATCCCTCCATAGAGCCTTCCAACTCAAGCAGATCACCACTCCCACCTAACTTGGTGTTGTCTGCAAACTTACTGAGGGTGCACTTGATCCCCTTGTCCAGATCATTGACAAATATGTTGAACAGACCTGGCCCCAGTACCTTGCCCTGGGGAACACCACTTGTAACCAGCCCCCAACCAGATTTAACTCTATTCATCACAATTCTTTGGGCCCAGCCATCCAGCCAGTTTTTACAGATACATGCACAGACTCTAACAGAATGGACGTGACAAAACAGGTGCAAAAACTTTGATATCTTTTTTAAAAAACAGGAAATCTTGTGAATTACCTTGAAGAATATCTCTGGGTCAATATGCTACTTGCTTTTAACAAGGAGCTGATAACCACACCTTGGCATAAATAAGCACCATTAGTTCAGTGAGTTCAGTTTCCATTGTTAGGGTTTTAATTATTTAAATAAATCTTTGGAGGGTGCTTTTTCCTGCATTCTTTTATTATCATTCTTTTAAAAATAATTTTTCAGAAGAAAATATGTCTCATAATTGCAAACATAGGATTTGACAAAATCAAATAATCTCATCTACAAGTCATATAATCTCTCAAATATACCTTCTTCAGTCTGACAAATGGGAGTAATACATACTTCTGCAACTGCAGCCTTCAAATATTGAGTACCGTTTCTAAAGTTCACTATCAGTTTTGTTGTAACTAACAAGATTTTTGTTGTGAAAGTTTCTTCCCTAAGTGAAAACACTTTCTACATTCTTCAAGCAGGAGAAAATACTGTTTATGTTATTCCATTTTAAAGTATTATGTATTATTTTATCATGCAGGAAAAAAACACTCAAAATCTGTTTCATATTTAAGTCATATTTTTAAATGCTAACAAAGTGCTACTCAGTCTCCCATGTTTCTTTTTCCTATAATAAAAATGTTGCAGTGTTGCTATATTACTGCAGCAACATTTTTTATTTAAAGAGAATACTTTTCCCATAAGTTCCCTTGAAAAAAAAACAACTGAAATAATAAAACAATTATGTATGCCAAGTCCCCACTTCCCTGAACAGTGCTTTCAAGTATTGAAAGGAATTCCATAGTTAATTCTTTCTTTCATTCCCTTGCTAATATCTCTTTTTTCAACATCAAACCTATTCATTTAATCATTAAAAATACCATGGATGGGATTCAATTCACCTGGCTTTAAACATCTATATTGCAGATCTCCATGTGAAGTACTTAGTTCAACTACATTAAGCAAAGAGAAAACAGCATATTTAGAATCATAGGGCCATAGAATGGTTTGGGTTGGAAGGGACATTTAAAGGTCGTCTAGTCCATCACCCCTGCCATGGACATCTTCCACTAGACCAGGCTGCTCACAGCCCCATCCAACCTCACCTTGAACACTTCTAATGATAGGGAAGTTGTGGATGCACAATTTCTCTGGGTAACCTCTTCCAGCATCTTACCACCCTCACCATTAAAAATTTTTTCCTTATATACAACCTAAACCAACCCTCTTTTAGTTTAAAACCTTGTCCTGTCACTACAAGCCCTGGTAAAAAGCCTTCATCTTTTTTATAAGCCCCCTTTAATTACTGAAATGTCACAATAAGGCCTCCCCAGAGCCTTCCCTTCTCCAGGCTGAACAAATCCAACTCTCTCAGCCTTTCTTCACAGGAGAGGTGTTCCAGCCCTCTGGCCCTTTTCATGACCTTCCCCTCAACCCACTCTAGCAGTTCCATATCTTTCTTGTTCTGAGGGCCCCAGGGCTGGACGCAGTACTCCAGGTGGAGTAGAGGGGGGAGTATGACCTCCCTCAATCTGCTGGCCATACTTCTTTGCGTGCAGTCCAGGACACAACTGGCTTTCTGGGCTGCAAGAGCACGTTGCTAGCTCATGCTCAGTATTTCACGCCCCAGTATCCCCAAATCCTTCTCTGCAGGACAGCTCTCTATCCATTCATTCCGAAGTCTGTACTGATACTGAGGATTACCCTGACCCAGGTGCAGGACCTTGCACTTGGTCTTTTTGAATTTCATAAGGTTTGCATGGGTCCACTCCTCAAGCCTGTCAAGGTCCCTCTGGATAGCATCGCTTCCCTCAAGCATATCAGCTGTACCACTCAGCTTGGAGTCATCCACAAATCCGCTGAGGGTGCACTCAATCCCACTGCATCATTGATGAAGATACTGAACAATATTGGTCCCAGTATGGACCCTTGAGGAGCACCACTTTATACTGTTTTCCACTTGGACATTGAGCCATTGACTGTAACTGTTTGGATGTGGTCATCCAGCCAATTCCTTATCCATCTAACAGTCCATCCACCAAACCCATATCTCTCCAATGTAAAAGTAAGGATGTTGTATGGGACCGTGTGAAAGGCTTTAGAGAAGTCAAGGCAGATGACATCAGTTGTGACAGTTCAGATGTAGACATTGCAACATAAGCATGTACATTGCCTGTTCTTTTTTACCCTGGACCTTACCACTATCTTTTATGATAAAAAAGTATCAAGTTTTATTTATTCATTATTTCTTCCTTCTTATTGGCATTTAAATTTGGGGAACTGGTCAAACAGCCCAGTGACCATTCCACAGCAGAAACAAAAATGTTTTACTCCATTTCAGTGGACAGAATTGACTAGCTTAAAAAATTTGTAATATTTTTGCAGAAAGATTTATTCACTTAGTATACACAGAAGAAATAAAATGGTACAACAACAACACACGCTGACATTTTCATTTTGAGTTCTAGCATTTCTATGTCCTGCACGGGGAAAAAAAATCCACAAAAAAAAAACCAAAAGAAATACAACATCTTTTATCACTTTTTTATTCATCCTCCTATGATTTAGATTACACTGATCACAAAATCTTATGTTAGGTGTTTGTCTGAATTTTTGCCAGGCAAGATGGTGGAGTTAGGGTCAGGAAGCTGGAAAGTCAGTAAGGTAATTTCAGGAATATATATATATGTCCTCAACCCAGATGGAGCTCTGCACATGACCTTGGCCAAGTTACCAGATAAGGAAGCATAAATTTATAAGACCCTGTAACCCATAGCCAGGGAGTTCATCCGTCTGTGACCAAGTCCAGTTTTGTGTGGCACAGCTAGGTGGCTTTCCACCAGAGAAAATTGTTGCTGAAGTGTGACAAAGTACAAAAGTTAAAGCCAAAATGCAAAAACATAGACAGGATTATAATTGTTGAGAGAATAATAGTCAACCAATTCAAAGAAGTAAAAAAAAAAAACAACAAACAAAACCAAACAAAATGACTGACAAGGTTTCTTAGGAATTCTTAGGAATAAAATCCTAAGAAAAAAAACACAGAGAATCAGAAGATGGGCACTTAGCAAGATTGAGGATCAGCCCTTCAGAAAGAGCAAAGAGGCAGCACTTCTGCAGCTGACTGATGACTGCCTGGCCAGCAGAGACTCACCGGGTGTCTCATCAGTGCCAGTGAGCAAATTAATGCTAAGCCTGGTAGTATGACTAGTATCAGCTGTGTACATGAGACAATAAATAATTACTTTGAACATTTAAGCTGTATATCCTGCTCGCAGGATGCCTGAACAAAAGTGACGCAGTTAAGAAGGTTACAGTTCCACACTTTACACTAGGAAACAGCTTCTGCATGTGGAATATACCCCTCCTGAGCTTTTCATTTACTTGCACACTTTGATGCAGTCTCTGAAGGAGCTCAGTGTATGGTAGTGCTGGTCTAGCATTTGATTATTGCTCTGACCAGGGCCACATCAAGAGTCTATTTGTTTTAAGATACAGAATAGAAACCGATCCCTGGGAAATTCACAACAAGTCTGTATGCTTGCACCAGCACTATTGTTTCTTCCTGGTATATTCTACAAAGTTGACCTTCATTTCTGAGGTAACTGCTGTGACTTCTGGAAGCTGCAATTATGTCTCAAAATCCTGGTGATATTTTGCCAAAGTGCGTGCAATGTTACTATAGTTAGTTCTTTACATGGTGAAGATGTTTATTTTTTTATGTCTTCTTCCTATTTTACTCATTTTCTCTTAAATCTCTTCAACATTTCAGCAATTTCTACTGTGTCACTAATGAGTTCAGATCTATATTTTTCCCCCCAGGAAGATTCTAAGTGTGAAACAGATCTCTCAGGTAATAAATAGACATTTCAATATCCTTTCTTTCCCCAAGTCTCCATGCAATAAGAGTTAAAATGTTTGGTCTTCCATGTATACAATATTCTGGTAATTTTATTGTAAAAGTTGTTCTTTAATCTACTAGTTACATGACAGCTTGCTGAAATAGTAGTAAAGGACCTGTAATAAACCTGAATCACTTTGCAGTACTAAACCAGTGCCTTTGCCAGTAGTTCTTAAGTATTTAAAGCATTTGTATGTACGTGTTTATACTTATATTCAATTGCACACACCTAATTAAAGGCTTTTTTGAGCTCTAAGAAAAGTACTACAGCTTTGACATCTAAAACATTTTGCCATTAGCTTTAATCAATGTTGTGTGTTTTATCATCTACTAAATAGCCACAGGCACTGATCAATACAATAGCAGACCCACTCGTCATTAATCTCAATCTGTTCTAGGTCAGCATCCTGATATCTTCAACTGCAAATTTTTAATGCTTGTCTGATGAACTAGTATACCCTTTTCTTATTCCTTGGCATCGTACTTTTCCTACTCATCCCCTAAAACAGTAGCCAAGCTCATTTCTGGTAAATTCTATTTGAACTCCAAAATAAAATTCAACATTGTCAAGGTTTTGGGTTTTTTTCTTTTAAAGAATCCATTTTCAACACTGCAATAATTTTACATTCTTGCCACGATAGCAGTAAATGCAGAGGGTCTGCTGGCATCCACTTGAATTACATTTTGTAATAGTTGCTACTATTTCATGTATTAGACAGGTGTGGGGATTCTTGACATTAAAAAAGTATGGCATTCATAAACTGTAAAGACATCTTTGGAAAAACAAAGTTGCATGCAGCTATTGCAGCTCTTAAGTGTTCTCTACCAATAGGGAACTGCCCTGAACCCAGGAGCAGCAACAGCTGAAGAGCCGGCGGATCTTCTAGACTTTGTGAATAGCATTCATTTAAGGCAAGCTAGACATCAAAACTAAGAGGTCCAGGATCTGTTTAGAGCCAACAGGGAGAGATGTGCCTCCAGAGCAGAGTGCCTCCCTCTCTAAGCTGAATGTCCCAAAACCAGGATAAATTACCATATAAAGTCTGTTTGGCAGAATGTTAGATTGCTTAATCCAGCCTTACAAACTCTGCTCAGCAGACAGCAGTCTTTCTCTTTTTGCAGTCTTTGGTACTAGCAACAAGTGTTTGGATTCATCTCACATAACTTTCACCATTAAGAATAATTAATTAATGTGATCATAGTATGGATTTCTGTGTGGAATCGATCGTTCTTTGGAAATGCTTCTCTCATTTCCTTTCCAGTGATCACAGAAAGAGATAACCAGAATCATTTATAATCTTAACATTTGGATGGCTAAAGTTAAGGTGAATTCAAACCTTCTTAGGCAACTGTAAGGGCTGTTCCTCTAGATCAAGATTTGCATATCTTAAAGCAAATGAGTAACATCTGTCATATGTTAGGAATGAAATTGCTTTCTTGATTGGTCAAATAATTAATGTAAAATCTAGTTACCAGAGATCTGAAATAATACCATAATGTTTCCAAATTCCTGAGCTGCTTCTAGAAACTGAGTCCTATCCTTTGTCATAAAGTGTGTTCAGTAGTAATGTCAGACTGTTTTGCCTGGAGTGGCATTACATACCCCAAATTTTCAGAAAGAAGCTCAGTGGTATCAGAATAATGAAGATGATTAATAATTTGCTTGGGATAAAAGCAGCCAAATAGCATCCATACAAAATGTAGTTAAAAACACCTTATTTGTAAAGTTCAAGGAAAATTACAATTGGTTATATTAAACAAATATTTACAATTTGCTTATAAAAGGAGCAAAGATGTACTAAGACAGGAGAATTACTTAGGTGTTTCTGCTGATAAAAAAAAAAAATCCTAAGGTAGCAATAGATACAAGCAATTAATCTGTCATGATTTAACCAGCCTGAAAGTGATTAATTTTGAGTAATTGTGCTTATCTATTAGGCTTTTACTTAATTATCCTAGAAAGCAAAACAAAGAACAGTTTACACAGATGTGTGTGTCTGTATTGGGCTCCACTTGAATTGACCATGACAGAAAGCTGAAGTATCAACATTTCAAATTAAGGGCAGAGAGAGATGGATCTTTCTGCCAGATCAGCGTCAGAGGCAATAATCCTGTGGGACAGGGACTGTTATTTCCCAATAAATTTGAACAATGCCTAGTGTATTGATGCCCTGTGATTTTTTGTTGTTTTGTTTTCAATCAAACTGTAATAAAAAAAAAAAATCTCCTTCAAAACATACTGGATTCTGAGGTTTAAAAGGTTTCTAGAAAAAAAGAGGCCCTGAAGCTGATGACATTTCTTCCATTTATCTCCACTAATGGTGGGGGATGTTTCTCTAAGTATAGAAACCGTCTTTGAGAATTGTTCAGGATAATATGTACAAGCATCTTCTTAATTTCTTAAGGTTTATCTAGTGTATTATGTAGAACTTCTGTATAACAACAGGAAACCTGCATCACTGGTTGTAAGCCCAGAGGAAGGAAAGCAAAGACAGTCTGGAGATGCTACAGAGCACGTAAGAGCAGAACCTGTCTTGTAACCCAAAACAACCTGTAGAGGGTGTGTACTTGTCACCATTACCACCTCAGGACCACTTCTGCCATTCTTCTACACTACGTATGTAGCATAAACCTATTCTGCAAGTGGAAAATCTGATTTATTTTTAAGGGTGTGCTGGAAAGATATACAAAGAATATAGGTATATAGAGTATGTCTGCATCATGCACAGATTCCTCAGCTGGCTCCAAAACTAGAATTACGTAAGTCTCCTAAACACAGTGCTCTGTCAAAGCTAATTAATGGCTATTGAAAAGAGGAGGCAATTAGCTTGGGAGGAACCCTTCACTGGCACAACCTTATCTTTTCAGGTATCAAAACTTCTGAACCATGTCGTTATTATCTTTATAATAGCACTGTGTAACAAGTTAAGGTCTCTTTTGTGGGATAGTATTGAGTAGAACACACAGGGACTTCTCAGATGCTGTACTGGGCCTGCAGTGCTGCCATTCGTTAAACACAGGGTGCAGAAAGATGACAGTATGTCCTGGTCGGGGGAGAGAACATCTGTGGTTTGCCTCAGTGGCCAGTCCAGCCCAAACCATGACACAGCAGCGTCACATCTTAGTAATGTGCAACTACAAAGCTGAACAGAGGGGAGAAGCAGGGTCTTTCCGGGCCTCAGGTCTTGTAGCAGTTCCTGAAACCAGCGCTGCCACGTGCCTGCAGAGGTACAGGAAAGGGGAGAGGGCCCATGATGGTAAAGGCGGTGCGAGAGATAGAAGGTAAATGGGGAAGGATGGCATAGAGTAAAATGCAGAGCCGTGAGGTCCATCTAAACAAGCTCGGGGATCTCAGTTTTAAAAAAGAAATATCGTCTGCTTTAGCTATCAGGACTTCCAAGGTTATGTTTGTGTAACTGAATGTGTATTGTGGTCAAATTACTTGTAAATTAAGTATTGTATTTACGGTATAGGACAGTATATATCCTGTACCTCTGTCTATCCAATAACATACACCCTTGATTTTCACAGCATAAAAAAATGGAGAAGACGCAGGGAGTATCTTGTTAATGTATATAAAAAACAGATGAAAAGGAGTCAAGAAGACAGAGACAGACTCCTCAGTAGTACACAGTGACAGAGCAAGAGGCAAGAGGCACAAACCGAATTATGGGAAATTCCATTTTAAAATAACAATAAAGGTTTTCTTCTGTGGTGTTGGTCAAACACTGCAAGAGGTTGCCCAGCCAGATAGTAGAATCTCCATTCTTGGAGATACTCAGACCTCAACACAATCCTGGTCAGCATACTCTAGCTGACCCTGCTTTGAAAAGGGGTTAGACTAGATGATCCCCAGAGGTGCCATCCAACCTCAGTTGTTCTGTGACTCCACAATGGGTCAAATATTCACATCCTCCACTCAATACAGCAGGCACTAGTGGTTTTCATTCCTAGACCAGGCATGCCTTGCTTAATTGATGACACAACTAGATTATGAATTAGGGGATTCCTGAATAGTTTATCAGCCTCAATTTCAGATTAAATTTGCTGCAAAATGTTATTCATGTTTCAATTTAGGCTAAAGGGTTAAGGAACAAAAAAAGATTCTGTGAAATACTTGTTAAGAAAAAAGTATTTGAGTGCAATCATTTAAGAAAAATGCAGAGAAACCCAATAATTAGGTGACACAGTTGATTGGGAATAATAAAGCTCACCATGACGGCAGTCAAATACTATAGCAGGTTGCCCAGAAAGACTGTGGAACCTCCAATGTTGAGGATGTTAAAAAGGCAGCAACCTGAGTAACCTGACCAAATGCTGAAGTTCACCCTGCTTTGAGTCAGGGCTTGGGCCAGATGATTTCAGGAGTCCCTTCCAACCTAAATGAATCTTTGGTTCTGTCACTCATCCCTAAACTGAGGAACGTGTCCTCCTGATATGTCTCAGTAGTCTTGGGACTACGACTCCACTCCTGCCCTTGAGTATTTCTCTGCTTATGCATGAAGACCTGCAACCACATGTTTTTCTGTTGGCACTCAGAACTGTTTAGCTCAGCTAATAAAAAGCAATATTTTCTCTCTTTGAGAAATGTATCCCTTATTTCAGTGTGACCCAGTGTAATGAATGCACAGGAAACAATAATCCACAAACAATTAGGTTGGTCATTTATCTCTTTCTAATATATGTTGGTAATCAATAAAAATTACCAACTAAACCATTATTTCCAATAACAATATGCCCACTTTAATTACAGAGAAACTGATAGTGAACAGGATTCATTTAAGGCTGACAAATTAGGATAGGCATTCACTGTATATGTTTATTCCCATGCATTTTATCACAATGAAGAGTTGTCAAAGGAGATAAGGAGACGTTCTGTAACTGAAGATATTGAATGATTCAGCAACTGTTGTCCATAAAAGCTTATTATGGGCTATAACATATTTTATGAAACCTACAGAGGCAAAATATTCCCTTTGAACAAATGCAGCAGACATAGGGCCTGAAATTGAAATCACAACTCTAATTTCCCAATTATAGACAATAGGACAATATTAAATATTCTGTCAAAAATAAAATACTTTTCTTGGATCTGTCTGTAAGTCAGTAATTTTCAAGACCAGTAACTGTGGCTGTTCAACCAAAAGAGACTTTGTGTGTGGCCACCAAATAAAAATTGGTTGCTATTACACAGTTTTTCTGAATTAAACTGTTACTACTCTTGCCAGTGTGAATATGCTGTTATGATATGTTAAAAACACCCAGAACACAAGAGTTTATCTTAAAAGCCATACATTTCCATACCTAAAGTATATATTCCATACCTAAGGATATTGTCCCAGTCTCATTTAACAAACTGTTTCTCTTTGCTTCACAATAATTGTTTTGTGTTTGGAAATTACTTTGGAAATAGCTACGTTTCGATTAAAATAGAATAACAATTCTCCTGCATCTTTATAACACCCCATTTAAAGAAGAATATGTTTTGAACATGGCTGTTGAGAAGCTCCCATGCCATGAATTAGAGAAGAATAAAACAAAAAACTCACCAAACCTCTAGGAAACTGTCACATTTGTGGGAAAGTACAAAAAATATATGTGAATTCTGCACATTGACTTTATTTTGGTGCACATGTGAGGAGAGGGAGGTTCTCTCTCTGAAGGTGGAATTCCCCCAAAGACTGTTGAGTAACAAAATGTTTTTGGCACAGACTGAAATTCAATAATAGAGTGCTTTAAGAAAATTACCCGCCCTGCAGTCTTCATATGTCCATCTAACAAAGGGATTGGCCTATATAAAATACTTTGACTACCCAGAACAATGTAGTTTTTAGTCAATTAATGCTTTATAGGAAAGACAACTAACTAGGAATATCACATTCCATTTCAGCTCTAAATAGTTGCTCTTTCAGATACAAACTCCTTGCCTCGATTTCTTTTATTTCCTGATTTCCTCTTTTCAAAAAAATAATGATGTGATAGGAGGACTCAGCACGGCACCTGGTAGATTGGGGGTTAAAAGTATGAGTCATGAAAGCAGAGACCTTGTGTGACTTATGTCAGTGATTACTCCTGCCAGACTAATTGGCCAGACTCCTGAGTTTCTCAGCTTCTTTGGCTCAAATCCAGGACTAACTTTTGCAATGCAGGAGCCTTGACCCTGGGAAGCATTGGGTTTATGTTTGAACTGGAGCTGAAGGAAGCCTTCATTATACATTCTGACTAAAAGTGACTACGCAAGGCCTTTTCCTTGATCTAACCAAATACTGCAGTGATCAGCATGTCATCTTTTGATAAGGAAAAGGAGGTAGCTTTGTGCAGAAGGTCAATTAGAATTGAATACTTATATGTTATTCCAAGCAAGCTCAGCTAAGAAAGTTACCAGTTGGGAAAGTTCATAGCTTTGGAAAATGGCTCACCACAACTCTGTTTCTAAGTTGCCTTAGAAACAGAAATGCAGAAACAATACATAACATATTGGTCTAACGATCAAGAAAAAAGTGAACTAATGGGCAGAAAAATCTAACATGGGCCACTGCTTTAAGTCTTAGACTTTCGCTTGCAGACCCTCTTTGCAAAAGACAGTTTTGGATAACAGGTTCAACTTTTAGGTAGAAAAGATCAAAATAACAAATCTTTTGCTCACAGAAACTATCTATTTAGCAGAAGTAGGTAAGGAAGTAGTTTTGCATGGGTTAAAATAAGTTTTAAACAAAGTCAGGAAAATTGCTCCAAAAGAAACAAGTATTCAGCCTTCTAAAATATCTACAATGGCACTAATGGTAAATACAGTGTATTTGTTTGCTCCCCCTGCCACAAATCATCCATCAGTGTGGACCTGAGTTAGTCCATAAAATGCTTAGCATACCAGAGAATCCATATGAATATACAGCACTGGCAGGTAAATAAACATCATCCGGCCTTAAATGTATTTCTTATTCTGCTTCCTACAGATTCATGCCATTTGTATTGATTTTTTCCAGACAAAATAATAACCACAGTATAATATTGCTCTCCTGCGTACTACTTTTTTTCATTTACAAGAGTCTGAAATATTTTTCCTAGTGACTTAAAATGTTTACATAACCAAAATGAATCCATTTTGTCAGATCGCTAGTAATGCAGAATGTTGGATGCATAGGGCTGCCAATGAGGTCTTTTGTCCATAAAAATCTGCAAAGTAGCTCAGTCAATGGAATTTAAACTCATCCATAAATGTTGGAAAAAACAGGAGTAGTTTAGAAGGGTTGTGAAAGATAAGCATTTTAAAAATTGCAGAACTGAGTTGATCATTCTGCTAAATACTTCCTATCTTTGAAAAGCAGCAAGATTTGGCCTCCTGAGGGATCACAATTGAAATTGTGTCTGTGATGTAACCACTTTTTTTTTCAATCTTTAAAATATCTTTTTTAAAAAATGTTAGAAGAATGTAAAAATTTTAACAATTTAAACTAATTAAAATTTTAAATAGACATAAATGATCCATTTAACTTAATAGTCCATTAAAATAGGTTAAATATTTTTGTTCCTATAAGACATTAAATAGTCTCAAATTATATCCGACATGAATATACTGCTGTTTGCAAGCCTGCATATCACCATCACTGCTTCAACAAACTCATTTAGTTAGTTGCCTAAGTATTTTTTCCAGCATATTCCTATTTTCCCATGGGCACACAATTATATCTACAATTGCATATTATTTTTGTGTTGTGACCTAAGGACTTTTTTTTCTGTTTTTCTTTTTGGCATTCTGAAAATCACACAACTCTAAAACTATGCGTGATACTGTTTTTCTCTGAGCTAATTCTCTCATACATTTAGGAGCAGATCTCATGCTTACTAAAGCTAATTTTTGTCATTTGATCGGAACACAATAATCTTCAATTCTGCTTGTAAGTATACAGAATTTTCCCTAATCAAGGAAATTGTTCCGTGCTGTTCAACTGCTGTAGCAAACTTAAAGTTTTTTCCTCTACCAAATCCACTAGAGCAGCAGATCTGTGAAGATCAAGGGGGTGTAGCAAATCTTCTGTGATCTGCAGTAGCTAGACTCTGGATATCAATATGGCTCAAAGTCTGGAAAATCATAGAGAAAGGATATTGATTTAATGTCATCTTTGTAGGCATAACTTTATAGCAGACATGCAAAGACCAGCTATCAGGTCTGAATTCCCCACTCTTTCAGGGGTTTAGACTTTAAAAACAAATACAGCTGTTAATCACTTATCACTTCAACCACTTAATGGTAGATATTCAGAAAAAGAGAGTTATGTATTTAATTCCTAATCCTCTCAGAGATTTAAATGATGCCAGTTTATGGAACTGGTCTTGCTTCTATAAAACAAGATCACAGAAGAAAGTGATATGCAATTAAGAAATTGAAACTGCATTGCCACTGATGGATATGTATTTCTCTTGCAAGACAGGCATTACCTTACAGGTATTTGTCTGTCCTTCTATTTAACCACTTTACAGTTAAACTAAGAAAGAGAGACTGAGCTTCACGGTTGTTTTTTTTTAAGAACATCAGATTCAGCATTATCTCATTAATGTGGAAAATGCCCTGAAGTGATCAAATATCAGCAGAAGTGCCCTAGAAGCGACACACCCATATGCTTGCATTGCTGCTGCTAAGCAACAAGAACAAAAATCCCAACACAGGTCAATTCTCATTTAAAGAAGCAATGCTAATTTCATTCTTGTTTTGGAAAGAGAAAGGACATTAATGCAAAGTCAAAAAAACAAGAGGCTCTTTTTTTTGTTTGTTTTACTACCTTTCTTATAAAAGACTGTGTCTTTTATTGATGACTAGTCTGAGCAAAAGGGAGTAAAGATTTGCTGCTGTTATTAGCCACATGGAACAGAAGTTCACATGATGATTAGTACAATGAAGTCTAAATCCATGAGCAGACTAAAATATTCCTATTGACAATAAAATTGTGACCATATTAATCAGCGTTCATTTCCCCTTTTTCAGTTTGGATTCTCGAGTTGTTCCTCTGATCAGATTCAGTGAAGTAGGCTTTGCGTACAAACCTTGGTTACTTCTTGATGAGATGAGATGACCTGTTCTCTGCAGAAATGCAAGTGTGAACTCCCACTGAAGATTTTAATGACCGTTTCAAGAAAATCAGAGCTTATGTAGAAATTTAAATGCAAAGAAAAAGAGAAAGCAAATGCCCAATTTAAAATATAAGAAGACGGCAATCATCAACCACATTGCTCTAAGGCTGGTTTCTCCCATACTCTGATAATTATTTTATGAATGATCTGACATGCTGTTATAAGCAAAGTACTTTTAGTTTTCCGAGTTTCAGTTACAAACTGTCTCTTAGTGTAAAAGTCCCTGCCCTTGAGTAATGCAGACATGGTAAACTTTGGTTTATAAGCTGTCTGCCTTGTGTATTTTTGAAAGCAATTGCCACAGATTCAATATTTGGAGTTCTAATACCTGCTTGATTTCTGTCAGAAATTGATCAGCTGTAAAACAAACACATACAGTATCCTATAGCACTGGTGTGGTACACAAAGGCTGCGAGAGTTGTTTTGCTGTTAGACTGCAGGAAAAGGTAAGTAATGAAATACTCCATGCCTTGCAGATAAATGCCTGTTCTACCACTGCAGAGCAGACAGCAAAATACCAAACACCTGGCAACTGCCTGGATATCAAAAGCTAATGGATGCCCCCTGGTTGCTGATAAATTCAAAGCCAGATTGGACTCTGTCTGGCAGCTTTTACAAGATGAGTGAGACAGAAATTCTTCTGAGGTGCATTATTCCAAAATATTTCTGTATGGAATTAATTTTAGGGAAGCTAATTGCAGTAGCAAGGTCAGTGTGCTGAGAATACAATTTGCCTTTCAGGGACCTGTCTGGAAGAGAATATGTAAACCATTGTATGAAAGTAATCTGATCTTTGAGAAAAGATGCTGTAAAGAAATTTGCTTCCAAAACTAGACACAAAAGCAGATGTATGCTATGCCAGACCCTTTTGCTCCTGATGGGACCGGGTCAAATTTGTTTCTTGCCTTGATTTCATAGTCAGGAGCAACTGAGAGAGATGTGTCCAATGTATTCCATTTGGGATTAGAAGAAATATCCTGAAAACAACTTGGAAGCAGCAGTTACAACAAAGTGATGCATCTGGACTGTATTTTACTGACCTTTATATCCTATTTGGTTGATATCCAAGAAACCTGGAGTAGAAAAGAAGCCTAAACACTAGTGAAAGGTGTTGAGGGGAGGGAGGAGGAGAGTATTTTTTCATTAGCATGAAAAAAAAATGAAGAAAAGAGAAAGGCGAAGTAAAAATGTATATGATACCTGGTGAGTCGTTGTCTGAGACCAAGGAAGAATAGACAATTCTCACCAGCTTGGACAAGAGAGGAAGAGGCAGAGGCAAAGGCAAAGGTGATGTAACCCCAAATTCCCATTACTAATCTCTCAATTACAGTCCTTTATTTCATGTAATAAATTAGACTGGTTCATATATCTTTAAATTATAATATGATTTAATGGAATTATCTGGTTTTGTAGAAAATGTGATGGATATGTGTGCTCTTGGAAACTGAAGATGAGTTTTACCACTCCGATGCTCTAAAGGCACAATCTTTTTCGCATGCATGATTCAGTAAGATTTCCACACGACACTGTCAACATACGTTTGATTTTCTATATCATGGCACATCAATACTCTTTCCTAGGGTAAGAGAGCACTAGTTCTATTTAAACTGTTGTTATAATTCATGCAAATTCCAAAACAAGCATTCATTTTTATTTTCATGTATAAGGCTTTGTTGAGGTTTTCCTGGTACAAGATGTTGCTTTTTTAAGTATATTCAATTTGTTATCTGGTCTATGTGTATAGCTCCCATTGCCACAAAAATCTAAAAAGACCTCAAAATTATAGTGTTACTGCCTTTATAAAACCTTCTGTGTGAGAAAACAATACCTTCACCACATTTAACAGATAGAGGACTGAGATTCAAAACACTGGAGATGAAAGGAGCTAAATTCCCTTTAAAAACTGGTAGTTTGAAGATCTTCACCAGAGAGACTTGTGGCAAGATTCGCAAAGTATTATAGACATGGTGACATTCAACCTCCAAAGTAAGCGTTAGTTACCTGACTAAAGAGGCACGTGGACAGCTAAAGACTGCAATATCACTCTTTCTCAGGGTTTGTTGTTTGACTTTTGTGAAGTTAAGGCAAAAAAAAAAAAAGTGAGACCAGCTGGCAAGATTTTTCTTTGTCTGGAAAGAAGTAGATATCTGAAGATCACCTGAGTATCTTTGAGAACCTTCAGTAACATCCTTGTTGTCAAGTCAAATTGTGGGTGTTGCACAGACAACATGTGCAGTTAATAAGATAACTATGTTGGTTTGACAAATCCAAATTAATAAAAGAGATAATCTCATGACATCTGAGGTGAACTGAGAGTCTCTAAAGTTTTCTTTTATAAAATGATCTTCTTTCTGTTGAGTTGTGATATTGAAGGAAAATATGTGATTATCAAAATATTATTTAGAGCCTGAGTGGAGAAAAGTCTACTTTTACAGGCTTATTTGCAACTACTCCACCAGTGCTTCTCAAAAAATTAGCTTTATTCCCATGAGCTAAACAAATCCAATGAAAAGCTAAGGTCTTTTCTTTCTCAGCTACACTGAGAAAGAAACATAAGGTAGTGTTGTGCTGTGGGGATTTTTCTACCTTATTTTTAATTCATCGAGAACTTAATGTGCAGGTGAACTTTCTATGCTCTGAAGAGAACCAAGCATGAGTGATACAAGGAGGTGTCTCAACCCTACCTCAGGCCACAGTTAGAAGAGCCTGATGGTGTGACCCATGTAGACTTCCTCCTGAGATATCTGCCAAAACTGTCTAGCTTAGATGAAGTAATTAGGCAAGGAACAGAAGATGAATGAGCTGACAAGGGCCAGTGCTGACCCAAGGTAAGACTCTGCTATGCCTCGGAGAAATGGCTTTCAGTACTTGGAGAACTACTGAGTTCCTGAAAGGGACAGAAGGTTCATCAAAACTTCTCAGCAGGATGGAAATCTCAGTCACAAGTTCACCATCTCATAACTCAAATTCAACCTTTTTGTCAGAGAAGAGACTGCTCAGGTGTCATGCTAAGGGACCTGAAGATCATCTGGCAATGAATCCACTCTCCGCTTGGATGTGCAAACTATTTAATAAGGAATTAGAGAATGATTCATCAGGTTCCTTGAAGAGTAAGGAAGACATAGAAGGGGATCGGATATGTCCCTTTAGATCTGATTCACTTTAAGTCACAGGTTCTATAAGCCAATTGCCTCACCAGGGTTTCTGACCTGAAAAGAAGTCATAGCTGGTTAGCAAAAAAACACTTAGAAAGAAATCTTCAGACTTTATTGTTAATGTTGTGTAGACAAATGAAGGTCTGTTTTCAGCAGAGGCTTACTTTGTTTCCTGCTCCTGCTAGTTTTTCCTCTTTGGACACAATTCCCACAGCAGCATACACTGAGAAATACATTTTCTAAGAAACATTTACAAGCAGTCCAGCACCATTAATATTCATTCTTATGCACAGAGACTATCATGGAAAAAGTAAATGAGGATAGTAAACAGTACAGAACTTGTTAATTGTTAACTTGTTACTTGAAGTTATTGGTAAGTTGTCAGTGTCAGATGACAAACTCCTCCAGACAACTGTGGATAGGATGCACTTCAGGTACCATTAGACAGAAAAAGTTAGGTATGTACTTTAACATAAGCTCTCTAGGTGCCTTCCAGGGTCAACAAAGATGGTTATTCTTAGACCGCACAATTATTTTAGATTGCACACTTCATGCTTTGATGAACAAAGTGAGACAAGATGAATCCTGCCCTGAATAACCACAAAAACAGTGTCACTCTAACAAATGTCACTTTCATTCAGAGCTTCACTATCAAAAATAATACATAGTTTAAAAAAGCCTACAGCTGCTATTTGCGTAACAGTTTTATATTCCTAAGAAACTGAGAAACAGAAAAATATTCTCCTCTTTATTTTCAGACTATGATGACAATAGTGATGTAAACAAATATACATCAGTCATTGTTTGTAATGGAGGAAGTTTTCCTTCAACTTCAGACTTCAAGTAGCGACACATGTACAGAAGAATGGGGGAATCTGGTGTAATCCCCAGAACTCCTTATTTAGACTCATGGGAGATGTACAGTACCTTGACAGCATCTCTTTTTGCACCAAGAGCTTTAGCATTGTGCTTCCCATTCACATAGATATGCAAGAAAGAGAAGGGAATCTCTGTGACCTATTTCTATATGACTTTTTGGCTCAATAACTATATATTACCCAGTGGTGTGACGGCTTGTATGTGTAGTTATATACTTGTTAAAACTATTTGTCTACTTCATGTTGTGTTTATATGCTCTTGTTTCCTGTACAGTGTAGCTCCAGTAGCTGATTTAATAAAATATGCTGCACATCATTCAGAGTGATTAGAAGGGTTGATTAAGCTAACAAAACTGTAAAAAGTATAGTATCAAGAAAATATTTCCATTAACATGTCATGGCAGAATGTATATGTTTTTGTTGTATAAATATCCTTTTGACCTAAAAGTATTACTCTATAAGCAGATATGCTTCTAGTAAAAGGTCTGGGAAGTTATCACTTCACTTTAGAAACAACTCTTAAGCATTCAGGTTAAGAAAAAACATATATACTGGGACATCACAGTTTAAACAGGTATCTGAAGTGGTATCTGTCTTGTTTTCCTAATTACAGTACTTTAATTATTGCAGACTGCAATCTTTGAAAAGTCTATTTCATAGATTTTATGGGAAATCTCACTTTTATTCCCAAGAAACTTCAAAAACCATTTGTTATTCTTGCTTTCTGAAGCAGGAAAAAAAAAAAAAGGTGAAAACTCCATAGAAATATTTTTAATGTCTGTCTGGAATTATTTAGATAGTTTGGTTTGGAAGGAAAGGTTCATTTCTTATTTTCAACATGAGTCAGCAATGTGATCTGCAGCAAAGAAGCCCCACTGTGTATTAGCAAGAGTGTAGCCATCAAGCCAAGGAAACTGATTATTCCTCTCCACTTACCACTCATGAGACCTCATGAAGTACTGTGTCCAGCTTTGGGTTCTGCAGTACAAAAAGGGGCATGGATAGATTGGAGAAAGCCTAGCAGAGGGACATTAAGATGATTAGGGGGTTAGAGTTTGTGGTATACAAGGACAAGGCTAGAGAACAAGGTCTGTTCAGTCTAAGAAACAGGAGATTCAGGAAATACATTATTGCAGTTTGCATTTACCTAATGGGAAGGTATAGAGAAGACAAAGGTCAGAAGGGTACAGAAGAATGTGAGACAACACAATTTGGAATACGGGAAACTATGACTTGATAACGAAAAAAGGCGTTCCCTCTGAACATAGTAAAACACTGGACTCGTTGCTCAGAAAGCTGTGAAATCTCCACCCTTGGAGACGCATAAAATTTCGCTCGACAGGGCCCTGAGCAACTTGTCCTAACTAGAACTGCCCTGAGCAGGAGGTTTGACTAGATGACCTCTGAAAGTTCCTTCCAACCTACGTGATTCAATGGTTCTAGGACTCTATAAAATAACCTTTGTAAATTTTAAATTTAAACAGATTATTGTTAATATTTTAACAAAGCCAGGGAAAAAAAGTTAAACAGGCAATTCTACCTGTACATTAAAACCCTGCAATATTATTGTTCAGGTTTCTCACTTTGTTTCAATAGTATTTTAACTATCAAAATTCCTTACCAAAACAACACAGTATTATTAAATGTTTCCATTTCAGCAACTCTATGTTATTTTAAAGGAAAATTTCGGAACACCGATTGTGAGTGAGCATTTGTCACATGGTTATATCACTGAAGGATAGTTTTAACTTACTGGACATGACCTTGAATTTGGGCAGTGCAGAATCCCTCCGTTCCTGGAGAAATGCCAGCTCAGCCAGAAGGGTCTGCTGGCCAATATATGGTCAAGGCCAAAGCCCTGTCTCCTTTGAAGTCTCTTGGGTAGGGGGGCAGAGACAGAGCGGCTCTTCATCATTCTCATAATGCAGTCAGGTATTAGCCAAAGGTTTAAGCAAAGCAGACGATGGGTAATCCCTCCTCCATCCCCCACGCCTCCTTTAAGAATGAATTGCTGTTGAGGAAGGTGAACTCTCTAGGGGTTCCCCCATATCAGGGGAGATATGGAGATGAGAAAGGAGTTACTACCCTAGCAACAGAAAGTAGTTACTCAGTCTTTGCTGGAAAGCATGGCTCTAGACAGTTCTTGTAGCTTGTAGAGATTTCTTGTAGACTTGGACTCTGGAAACCTGGGTTAAGTAATCTAGGTAAGATGTGCTGCAGTTTCTGTAAAAGTCTGTTCTGTTAAAGATACCCAAGACACCTCTACATTAGCTTTTCCACATATCTACAGTAGCAGTAGACAGTTTTCACTTCCCAAACTAGCTTTCTGCTATGAAATATATTTCTTTAGCAATGCATTTCCCACTGCATAAAGGAGGATGCAGAGTGCGATGGAGCAGAGGAATGTCTATGAACTTGGTCATATGGTAGAAGGGTATAGTCCTGAGCTGGGACTGTTGGGGGAGGACTGCTATCTGCTCTGCTTTCACCTTTACTCCTGAACAAATATTCTAACCTATCTAAGCAAAGTTTCTACAGCAGAAAATCTTAGGAGTCCAGGAAAATCTGGATGAGGAGTAGCCCTCCTTTGAATCACACATAAGAAATTTTCAGAGTGGCAACTCCACAGGTGAGACAGCTCAGCTTCTTATGCTCTGTAATTTGGAAAAAAAATCAAAATAAAGGTTGCTCAGGTATCCAAAACCAAGCTGGACCTGGGAATCAGTCCACATGGTAGGGCAGCATGCCAGAATGCATGCAAATGCAGTCAGCCTGATGTGGGTTGAACTGGTTATAGTGACAAAGCCAAGAGTGTAAGTCTGTTGCTAGCCCTTTCCATAGGGTGAGCTCCCTAGGGAAGATTTTCAGAATTTTTTAGGGGAAAAATTATTTCAATACTTAATATGTTTGACATTTTCAGATGTCTGAGTGTCTAAACGTGCTCGTTGACATTACTATACGATTGTACTGTTTACAAATTTTCTCTCAAGCAAGGTGCCTTTAAGATGACATACACTGGTTTGCTTGCATTCAGTTTTACTAAGGAATTTCTCTGAATTTTTACACTTGCCAGAAACTCCACAGTGTTATTTTATTGTTGTTTGGTTTTAAGTCATAACACATTTAATGTTTTCAGAAGTATTTTAAAACTGGTTTGGTACCCAAGCTGCCGTGCAGATAAATCAGTAGTTGCAGTGCATGGGTCATAGCACTTTTCTTGAACCATAAAAATGGGATTTTAACCAAGAGTGCTAAACATCACAAGCCATTTATTCTGTGTTCACAGCACAGTTGAAAGAAACGTGACTATGTTACCTAATAACTAAATGCCAGAGAGCAAGATTTATTCTAGACTGTTGACAATAGAATCATGGCTTGATTATGCCGGTTTTAAAGGCCATGAAAAGCATTTTTGAGGGAGAAAAAGGAGAAGGGCGTATCATAATATGTCTTGCATTTCAACATGCTAACACTATTAACGTCAGACTATGGGAAAGAATCATTAGATCCAGGTTTGCTAATAGACTTTACGTTTTCATATAAAGGCTTTACAAGCCTTATTTCTGCCTTCTCCTGTTTAAACAGGGGTCTGTATTCAGAATTTCTGCTACCCTGGGCAGCCAGGTGCCACGTTCATTTTACTACTGAAGAGACATAGTAATGATATTTAAAATAGGTGCTTACCACAAGAGGACTGCGTACTTTAAGGACTGTGGTTGCTTGCCTCTGACTGTCCAGGACACCAAGATCTGCCTGCCTTAGATCATAGATTGCTGATAATGTATAGCCAGATGCCCCACACATCCCATACGGTCCTGTATTGCTGCCCCAGGACCAAAGTCAGGTGTATAGATCAGCTGTGGGGTGCTTTCCAGAATGGACCAACCTTCACCTGCTACATCAGTTTTGGAAGCAACCCGTGGCTGGTTACTGCATTGGGCAATGCAGATGAAGGAGTCAAGGAATCAGCGATCAAGCCTACTCTTCCCTCTGGCTGGGCCTTACAAAGTGCAGGACAGATGTCGTCCATGTAGTGTGGTGGTAAGAGCAGAGTAACAGTAAACCCAACATCTGCTAAGGGTTATGCTGAGACTGCCTGCTATTGGTATCTAGTTTAATCAGCACAGTCACTCTTGCACCTTCCTCATCCATCTTTCTTTGCTCTCCAGAGCGTTAACAGAGTAGTCACTGCTAGTGATAACTGCAGCTGTGGGAAGGGCCTGGACATGACCACAGGTTCAGACCCGAAATTAGCATGGTGCTTCTGCTTCTCCCAGGGGCTGCCTGTAAATACACTGTACTACAAAGTTTTCTTCTGTCTGTAAGATATGTCAACTTGAGCAAGTATAGTAGTTTCCTTAAGTTCATGCATTCGATGTATGATTTAGCCAGAGTGATCCTAAAAATTTGGTTGGACCCAAAGAACTGAATGAGAATTTTTTAATAATTAACATACCAATTTTGCCTAAAAAACTGCATTTGGAGCACTGCATTTAATGTAATATCAAGAAACATTTATGGAGATGACCTTCTTGAGTGCCCACAGAAATGTCACCCATGGGGCATGCTCATTAACGAGCTGCTCCCAGTTCCTGCTCCGTTCAAGCTGAGACAAGCTGTCCCTAGATGGTGTTGCCTCTCCTCCTTCTCCTGTGGTTACGTGCCTCCTCCTCCACCTGTCACTGCAATTTGATCCACTAATTATCTGTAAAGAATCCAGACTGTGATTATCTGTAAGGAATTGAGATGATTGTGTATTTCCTGTGCAAGCAAAGTACCTGCCAAGAAATATTTTTCACAGAATTATTTAGAAGACACAATAAAAAGAAAGTCATCAATGAAAAAAAAAAAATAAAGCATACACACATAATTTGAAAACAGCACAATTATGGCTAGATGTATTTTATCCTATAAAGAGAACAAAAACCATACTGTAATAACACATAGAGATTACATGAAAGAAAAAAAAAGAAAATTGGTGGGCAGCTGAAGTCAAGTGGACTAAATAGTTCTTAAACTCTTCTGGAGACTGCTTTTAGTATTTTGGCCCTCGTACACTGGTTTTGGTGAATTCCAGAAAAAATTTTATATGTATGTATGCATGTGTATTTTTTTATTTATATATGTAATATACATATTCCTACATATACACACATACATGTATATGTGTGTATATATATTCTGTAAATGGGGAGAATCACTCTTGCACTTGTCATGCTGAACTAAGCTAGCCTCAATCAAGTTAACTTCAGTACGAAAAACAGGAAGCCACAGATTCCAGATACTAATTTAAAGGGATTGAGCAGGGGAAATTCCGCAGTGTCATTGCCCGTGTCACCCTGAACAGATAAATTCAGCCCAGCGTGTGTGTCTGAAGTTGCTTTTTTCCACATGTATTCACACTGTAAACATGCTCTGAAGTGAGGTGTTTCCAAGGGAAGAGCCACTGAATGAACAGTGTTGCTGCGTAACATCTGAGCAGAAGGGGCTCCAGTGTGGGGCTGCGAAGATGAGGGGACAAGAGAAGCAGAAACAACAGGGAGCAGCTGAGGAGGAAGGGTGATTTTAACTTCTTGGGGATGAAGCTCAGTGCCAGCCAACTTACACCTCAACTGTCTTTCTACTCCACACCACCCTGCTCCCCCCACGTCTGGCTCGTTACCACTTTTTTCATACTTTTTTTCACCTCCAACATCCTTTATTAAACTGGAACTCTGGAACTCTAGAGAATGTTAATTTTTCTATACAGTGTTTTAAACGTTACTCTGTAGTATTGGGGGGGGGTGTGGGGTGTGTGCAGGTGGGACAGGACGACACATGACTCAAAGAGAGTTCCAAAAATTCTTCTGAAAATAAGCGTGTGTAACATGTATCTGTGTAAATTATATGCAGGGTCATGTATTCTGAGTTACAACATCAGGTGAGGAGAAGGCAGCATCCATTCAGAAGAATAACTGTCCTTTAGAGGTCAGCCTAAAAAAAATCCAGTTCCTAAGCTCCCATGAGGTAGCTCCATGAATCTACCCACTCTGCTAAATTAAACAGCAGAATGGTCGGTGTCTGTGGGAGATTCAAATGAGTAATTGACCTGTGCAAAAATCAAGTATTGAGAAAAAAGACACTTGGAAGTGCTAATCATGGCTTTTGGTATACAACTGCTCTCCCCACATACAGCAGTGAGGACCCCATTAATTAAGAGGGAAGGTTTCCGCAATGGTCTTGCTTGTCATCATGAGTATCAGGCCAGATCTCCCTGTTCTCCAAAACCTTATTCTCATTCTAGGTCTTCATTTCAGCATGTTTTAGGCAATTATGAATTACAGAAGAGATTCAACAACGTTCAATCTTTTTTCTCTCTCTGATCTGTGCCAGTAAAGAATTTAAATGGAATGAGGTCCAGAATATGGTTACATGTACACGTGCAGGCTCAGGTGCATATGCAAACACACACAAAACTTGAAGCAGCAGCTCCCAGTTGCAGAACGTTAGGTTAAATTGACTGGATGATTAACCAATTTTTTTCTCCATGACACCTGGAAAATAATTAGTCATCTGTGGTAATGCAGAAGAAACATAAACACCAGATGTTTACACCCATTGAATACCTTAGCATTGTTTTATGAATTGTTTAATAAAATAACTAAGAGTACAATTTCCCTTAAAACATTCGGTTAATTGCATTTACCATTGTTTTAGAAAAACAGGTTTTTGTTTTCATAACTGTAGGATTGCTTTGAATTAATATGCACAGATGCAGTGGCTGATTTGCATCATTAAGTCTTGAAAAGACTATTAAATTTTTATATCTTCCTATCTATTCTTATTATCTTTCTCAGTAAGAAAAAATCACTATTAATGGATGAAGTATTTCAGCAAGATTATGAAACCAACTTTGAAACTGTAGAATAAAATTAAAATATATAAATAATAACAGTTAACAGAATATTGGAAAATAATTGCAGTGGTGCTTCCATACAGCATATGAAGACAAATTTCACAAGTGAAGTGAAAAAATATGGAACATACACTCTTGCAACTGTGCATTTAAATGAATACATTTATTTAGTATAACTTCCAGCTAACCAGTAAACATATAGATTGACTCACCATAATGAATAGGAGTGTTTGGCTCACAGTAGTGATAAAAAAATTGCAAAATTCAGTCCTGAATCTGAAACTAGATTCAGAATTTTTCCTGTGTTCTGAGCAATGTGGCTGTGCAGAGAATCACATTCACTGTTCAGTGAGGACAGTTTCTCCTCATCCTCAGTTATAGCATAAGGTGGAAGGAAAAAAAAAAAAAGCAATGTATTCTAGGGTCAGTTTGTCCTGGTTTGAGGTAAAACAGGACCAATTTTGTTCAGTAACTTTGCTTCTAAGCTGGGCCTCTTCTAACTACTGAAATTAACAGCATATTGTGCAGACAATGTTCACTGTCTCAGTGATAAGACCCTTGTTTATTGATGATGCCCAGGCATGGTATGCAGAGAGACTCTTGCTTATATTTATTACTATCACAACAAAAGCCAACCAACTTTGTTACTTGCCCCGTTGGAGGGTTGGAAGAGGAAAAGCATAGAGGGATCCCACCTCTGGGGAGGAGCAGACAGGACAGGTGACCCAAAACTGACCAACAGGGTATTCCATCCCATCTGCCTCATGCTCAGTATAAAGCTGAGGGATCAAAGGGTCAGCACTCTTTCTTCAGTGGCTGGTGTCCAAGGAGGACTCTGCCTGTTGTTCTGCCTTTGATCCCAGTCCTGAATGCAGATCTGGAATCCAGTTTCCATCCATTGCTGAGTCCTGAGTCCAGTCTGGGACTTCCCCAGTGTAGGCGGGTGTTGTGATTGTCATCCTGGGAGCTTGATATGGTTTTGTATATATTTCATTATTTCATTTTATTTTATTACTAATATTTCATTAAAGTAGTTTTNTGTAGGCGGGTGTTGTGATTGTCATCCTGGGAGCTTGATATGGTTTTGTATATATTTCATTATTTCATTTTATTTTATTACTAATATTTCATTAAAGTAGTTTTGTTCCTTCTAAACTCTTAAGTCTCTTTTTCCCTTCTCTGCCTCTCTCTTTGCAGAGGGGTAGAGGGGAGCATCTCTCGGTCCCAGCTGGGGCCCCCCACGTCCCCAGTGGCCGATTCGGCCTAAACCCTAACACAGTCCTAAAAATGGTATATTTTACTGGAAATGTTTAACCCAAATTTATTTTAAAATGGGAATCATGCTTTCCAAAAGATAAAATTAAGAAAATACAGTTTAAAATTTATTTTGTGAACACCTACAAACTGCTGGGGAGATCCCCATATTTTTAAAACTTCTTGGCAGAATATTAGTAATTTTCCTGGAGTTTAACAGGATATGGTTCTCTAGCTTTTCTACTTGTAGGATCGTACCCTTTCAGGAAAATTCACTTGTGAAAATCAGATTATAAAGAATGCTGCACCTTCTCAAGCCACAACTACTGATGATGCAATAAATATGCTTATACAGGAATTTAATTTAAAGGTTAACTCCCAGTAGTTTAAACTTTTGAAAGACCATGGCTTTACTCAGTATTTGCCACTGTACTGATGGATAAATCTACCCAGAAAGTAAATTTTTGATCACGTTGCTGAATAATTTCATTTTGTAAAGATTGCATCTCACAGTTTCACAGAAAATGCTTTTAGAATAATATATCTGTAAATGATTCCCAAAATGCAGCATCTCAGTGTTGGGGTACTGTAAATTTTTCACTATTGCTGCAATAACATAGAAATAACTATATTATAGAAATGAAATAACATTCTATTGCTTGCTTTTGCTTTATGAAGAGCAATTCAGCCACTGCATAGGTTCATTTTGTGACTGTTCAGCACAGGAGGTTAGATGAAGTATTAGCAGTTTAAAATAGACACGTACACTTTCAATTTCAGTGCAGCCCAGTGATTTTTCCTATCTTGTCTGTTGGCATCATTATGCAATCAAAACAGCGCTCTCGACATTAACCTCCTTGGAAGTTTTGTTTTGGCTCAAGGACATGTTGAGTGGCTAAACCTTGATCCTGTTCCCATTAAAATCAAAGCTTCCTTTGATTTCAATGGCATAGGCAGAGATCTTAGTGAAACAGCAGGATCTGTGTGGCAAATTACAACAATAACAAGTAGGGATACATTTGTGAGACTACAAATGTCTTCTGTGCTGTGCTCTGAATGTTTTGAAAGTATATTACTCACAAAATGTAATGACCTTACACAGATGAATTGACCCCCCATTTTGTTCGAACAGTAGAATAATTCTTTTCTGAATTATTTGCTCTAAGTGTAATTATATTGCTCACTCATTCAGCAGTTTGTATTCACTGCTTCTGTCTGTATTTGATCTACAAACAGAAGTAGTCACTTCACCTTTCATAAGCGTTTCCTTCCTACTGCAAACAAGAACTGAATAATTCATAGTAATTATCTTTTTTCTGTATGTGCTGGGGAATAAGGACTTGGAATTTTTCACAGGTTTCTTCAAGAACAAATAAAACAAAGGTCTTGTTTTGTACATTGTGAATATTCACAATTTGCACAGTGATAGATTGCGTTAAACTGTTTCTCTCCACTGAGTTAAGAAACTAACCAACACAGTGTGAACTCTACATTGTGTAATCAAATGCCCAATTAAAAAAAATATTCAAAAATCTTATAATAATTATTCAGGCTTTTAAGTTTTAAATTTGTTTTCCAGGGAGTATTCGTGCGAGCAAAACAAGATTGTGCTAATGTTTAGAGCCAAAATAGAAAGAACCTGAATACAGATGAGTCAGGAAAGAATAAGGAAGAAGAAATGACACTTGTCTCACACAAAAAAAAAAAAAAAAAAAAAAAAAAAAAGAGGAATGGGAGGTCATTTTAGGAAATGTCCTGTTTATTCAGATTAGCACTCACTGTTCACTCCAAGGTTACCCTTCTCCTTCTTTCTCTTAAACTTTCAGCTCAGCTGTCGCCCCATCCATGCCATGTTGCTTTCGCCCCCTGCAAGAGTAAAACCAGCTGGAGTTCCCTTTCTGTTTGCCAGTCAGCAGTTACTGCTTGCCACTGTTTGCCTGAAAAAGAAAGAAGAAAGGGAAGTATAGTCTTTCGACTACACTGACAGCCCAAAATTCAGGGATCAACCGAAGGGAACCTCTTCACTTTTTGAAAAGCACCTGCAGCTGTGTCCTTGCAAACAGGGCCTTTGAGTGCGGTCACTGAGTGCGGTGTTTATAGCTCCTGACAGTATTACCCTGACTCTGTACATAGAGAAAAGGACTAATGGGGTCTGCTGATGAACTATCTAACAGGTTCATGAACTTCACCTTCATTATGGTACATAGGCTTCCTTTCGGTTTCAAATATGATTCTTTTTTTCAGGCAGCTTAGATTTCTGAGGATTGAACCCTCAGTAAATGTAAGGTAATTGTAATTATAATATAATGAATGTAATAAATGCTGCTGTAATACAGTGTTAAGTGACAGAAAATTGCCAAGTACTATAGATATATTTTGCCTTTAATTAGAGAGAAGCAACCATCTCATTTATTCTAGTTAAATCAGAGATGTAATTTTTGAAGTTAGCATCAAAGACCTCATGATTTAACCTTACCAAGCACGCTACTAATAATAATTTTAAGTGTACTTACAATAATAGTGGCTTTTCATTTTATTACAGGATAATAATTTGGTCTTAGGGTAGATAAACCAGGACATGGAAGGCCAAAGCAGTGAACTGCAGAGTACCACGATACTATTATTAACCATCTGCTGGGTTGCTCTGCAACCATCATTGAAACTGATGTTATTGAGCAGAAAAAGCACATATCTGAAGAGTTTTAAAACAAACATTTTTGAGGCTTAAGAGAGTTGGAGCTGAGGTCATAGTGAAGACTTCAATATTGCAGTACTAAACCTGACTTGCTGAAAGAAACCACTGCAATTAGTAGGCACTTGAATGCATGGAATAATTTCCCAAATTCAAACCATGTTTCTATACAGATAAATTAGGCACTGCTTAGTTTATTTTTTCTGATGATCCTGTTATGACTGCCATGGGAATATGACAAGGGGAATATGGACTTTTTACGTTTTTTCATATCATGTTTTGAAAATAATGGCATTGTTTCTTTGCGTACTCATTAAAAACGGCAATGGAGGTATAAAAATCTGTGTAGTATCATCTGTTACTTGCTAACTTTGTGCTACAGTATAATATTGCTTCTCCTGGTAAATCTGATTTGAAATCCCTCAAGCAATGGAGATTCCATTAAATAAATCATGTCACAATGTATCAGACCTCACTCCTTTCCATTACTAATGATGAGTTTACTCTTCTTTCATATGGTATTGCTTTTTTTGGAAATATCCTTATTCACACCCTGCCGTCACCTTTAAAATATTTATTCTAATAACACAAGTCTAGCTCTTGCATCTGTCTTTAATTAAAGCTATACTCCAGACTACAACTGAAGTAAAACTGCAATGAATTGTGGTTTTTGCCAAGGTCTTAGAGGACTTCCACATTGCAGATGATTAAGAACCTCAAATATATATTTAACAGCTTTCTTGCTGAAGAGCTTCACAGTCCAGCACTTGGATGCGTTTTCCTTTGGGGTATTCTGATCACTGTGCAAAACTGAATCATTGCTTTCTACCATTGTGGGAAACAAACGAGCTTCAATTCACCACAGGTGGGTTAATCAGAGCCTCCACCTATGTGTCTCTGTGTTCTCTATATGTTCCTAGATCATCCAGGTCTGAAATCTAGGCCTGAAAAGTAACATCAAACAGGTTTGGGTTGGGTTGGGTTTGGTTTTAGGATGGGAGTAGAGATGGAAGAGAAGGTGGGAGGGATAAAATCTGACATGAGTGAAGTTGTGTTCTCTGACCTGAGTTGAACTTACCCATTGTATTTCCAGGCAGAAAGATAGCAGTATATGTATTTATGGTAAGTTTGTACCCTAGAGATTTTGGAGTATATTTTGGGAGCCTGGATATTTTAGGAGCCAAATTTCCTCCAGGTACCTACACCTTACTCTTTCGGAAACCCAAAAACTTTTCCAGAATAGGACAGTCACTTGAAACACATCACTGCTAGCAAATTTCACTTTCATTTTGTGTCAGCTGCAAAAAATGGTCATCCTAATTGTTGGAAAAGAATGGAAAATTTTCCCAATTCATGTTTTTAGTTTGATTGCTTTTTTCTTCAAAGCAAATGGTTCAATCTGGTAAGCATAGAATCATAGAATCATAGAATTGTCTAGGTTGGAAGAGACCCTTGGGATCATCGAGTCCAACCATCTACCCTACTCTACAAAGTTCTCCCCTACACCATATCCACCAACACCACATCTAAACGTCTCTTAAACACATCCAGGGATGGTGACTCAACCACCTCCCTGGGCAGTCTATTCCAATGCCCAACCACCCTTTCTGTGAAAAATTCTTTCCTAATGTTCTGTCTAAACCTACCCCGTTGGAGCTTGAAGCCATTCCCTCTTGTTCTGTCATTAATTACCTGTGAGAAGAGACCAGCACCAACCTCTCTACAGTGTCCTTTCAAATAGTTGTAGAGTGTGATGAGGTCTCCCCTCAGCCTTCTCTTCCTCAAACTAAACAGTCCCAGCTCCTTCAACCGCTC
>VZSZ01004911.1:512391-537755 GCA_013398815.1 Ibidorhyncha struthersii | reverse complement strand
TTGGTCCAGCGGATCGTATGCTCATTCAGGCCGTGCGAAGCCAGTTTTTCCACAAGAATTGTATGGGGGACAGTATCGAATGCTTTTTGAAAGTCCAGGTATACAATATCAACAGCCTTTCCCTCATCCAATATTCTGGTAATCTTGTCATAGAAGGAGATCAGGTTCGTCTGGCAGGACCTGCCTTCCATAAATCCTTCATTACATCCTGAAAACAGAATATCCTTTTATACAGTTCCATTGTTTTCTTCACGGTAAAGGTGCAGGAGCAGAAAAAATTAACTTCACAGCATTAGAACCCTTGGAAATAATGAAGAAACAAAGTGGTTTGGGCAAGAGAAAGATATTTCCATAGAAATCTTTAGATTTCTCAGAAATGCAACCTTATCTCAGAAATTAAAGCACACCTAGTTTCCAGAAATATTGGGAGGAAAAAAAAAGTTGCAAGGCAAAGGTCAACCAAACATGGCGCTGGTCTCCTGAGACAGAATGAAGTGGAGATGACATATACCTCTGTTATCTATGTAACCCTCATGAGAAAGAAGGAACCACACCTACACAAAGACACAGACAACTCAGCTGAGCTGCCCACAGAGGTATGCAGAGGCAGCTTAGTCACCCCGCTGCATCCCACCTGGCCCAGCCAGAAAGATGCAGATCATCTCTCTGTCCAGTGTTGCCATATGGAACGGTTCTCCAGGCTTCGCTGTTCCCATTAACTAGATCTCCATTAAATATAACGAGAGCTTAGACATCCTTGCACATACAGATATCTGCATGTAGATGCCTACATTTTGGCATTTTACTCCTTAAATAGATCCTGTGTGGAAGTAAACTCACCAGAACTAAAGATGTCAGTTTTCTTCAGTTTTGATACCCCTGCACATCCAAATGCTTGTGCTGTCTGGTGGTTTCTTGCTTATTTGTACTGTTCCACTTCCGTCAGTTTTGTTGCCACAACTCTACATCTTTCTAGCTTTCTCTGCCTTTCTGCCTGGTTTCTTCTCTCCCTTGATCTGTATTTCTGTTTAGCTAATCCTTTCAGCTCGTGAAACCAATAACAGATGCGAGAAGAACTTGCTAACCTTCATGGCAAGGGTACTACCTGATTGCACAGTATCCTGGAATGCATGTAACTGCAGCACCAGGAGCGTTTACCTGCTGCCTCGCTCCCAAATGCACTGTGCACGGAACTCATTTGGGGTGGGAGATCCTGTGCCCATAGTTTTTTCCAGAAGCTGTTTGTCATGTAACATACATAAAATCAATAGATCTGCTGAACCAAATCATTCAGAGGGCATTATTGCAAGGTGCTTCTCTGTAGACATTTATCCATAGTCTTGTATTCATTCATACCCTTTTTTAAAAACACTTTACCTAGTCTTAAATCCAGAAGGAGTCTTGCCATACTACATATTTCTTCTGAAAGGAAGGAGGAGCCACGTTACTTTGTGTGGACTGACGCCATCTATCCTAGTGTGCAGGATTTTGAAGTCTGAGCATCAGAAACAAGCAAAATATAGTTTTCATGCTATTTATATTAATTTTAAAAGGAGATACAATATATACTGAATTCCACTCCATTACTTTGAAGGCAGTGAGTCTATGAAGTCTGCACTGGTGAACTGGTAAATTAGAAAATCAGAACACAACATTTTTTGTCTCATATTCCAACCACATTAAATGAATTTGAGGACTGAAAAGCAAGAATAGCAGGAATGGCTGAAATAATGAGATCCAGCCCTGCCATGCAAATTCTCAGGTGTTACTGCAGGGGTTTATTTTTTTATTTTAAACTACAAGCCTGATTAATTTTCTTTTTCTTTTGGTAGTAAAATACAACTCACAAACGCATGGAAGAAAAAGGCAGCTTTTTTATCAAAATCACTGAAGTGATTTAGGAGCTGAAATTCCATTTAAAATCAGTAGCACTGAGTCTTAAATCTTCGCATAACTCAAACACTTTTGAAATTGTTATGTTATGACACATTTGGAAGGGAGGAGAGGACAAACTGCCAAAACAGAAAAGTCATGTGAAGTTTGAAAGTAAACTCTGGTAAAGCTATCCGCATAGTGAGTTACAGTCCAATATAGGGAGTTCTATGTGGTCCTGTCTCTTTGGACTCACATTCCAAATACAGTGAAAAATTGAATATAATAATTGAATAATTGAATAATATATTATGAATTGAATAAAATATTATAATAATAATTAAATGATCAAAATATTGGATAAAATGGGCTATCACAGTGTTGATGCTTTTTCTGTGGGCAGTGTGAGGGCATAGGTTGTTGTTAGTGTTCCCCTCACAAGTTGCTGAGGAAGAACCCAGCCATAATCTGCCAGAAACCCAATGAAGTAACAATTTCTTCTGGAAGAAAAAAAATAACTATCTCTTGCTCAGCTAACAGTAGCAGAGCAGAAGATATCTACCTAAGAATGTGGGTTGATAATAATATTCGTATGATCAAATGCCTGCATACACAATCAAGTTAAATTCATAAATGCCCTGAGCTAGCTATAGCTGTACTATGAAGGGTTTTTTTAGTTTGGTCTCCCTTAGATTCTCTTTTCCTCATATCTTTTCTATCTTGCCTCATAACAGCATGCCTCTTACCTTTGTCTGAACACCTCTTGGCACTACATCTGAGGTTTCTCTTTTTGTTTTTGAACTCTAAAAGTGGCCAAAAATTGCTTTTCTGTAGAAGAAAACTACTTTTTGAATTCAGGTTGAATTTTTTCAATAATTTTACTTAGAGAAACGATTTGAAAGTTAAATTTAAAGAAGAACCACAGAAAATGATGGTGTCAGTATCTTGTATTTGGTGCCTCAGCAGTGAGCTGGTTACACAGATGGGCTAAATTCCACCCTCACTGTGAGTGTATTCAAGTCCACGCTTCAACTTTGTAGAGACTGGAACAGTGCAGATGAAAAGGGTAGCAAGTGGTCCAGTCCTAGAAATGGGATAGTTTTTTGAATAGAAATCCACATGCAAAAAAAAAGAAAAAATAAATGTTCAAAGCCTCTGCTTGATACAGGACCAGAATTTGAACTGATATACTTTACTTCTTGCATGAATGTCTTAATCACTAGCTATTTAGATATTCTGAGGCAGAGCTTTCACAGTGTCTGCTTATACGTTTCCTCTTTGTATAAAAATACTTAAATAGTCATTATGCCAGACTGCATAAATGATTCCAGCCTGGCTGTTAGGCCATTTGCCTCGTTGATGGATTCCAGCTGTTGCACTATCAAATATCTAACAATTTAAAATCATAGAGTCATAGAATTGTTGAGGTTGGAAGGGACCTTTAAGATCATCAAGTCCAACCATTTATCCGAAGTGTGACAGAGTCTGTAGGAAGGACTGAAAGCACTTCCTCAGAATGTCCCTACAGCTTGGAAAGCTGCAGCACTCTCTCAGGAGAGTAATTTTCTCACTCCCTTTTTTGTTTTTCTCACTAATATCTCTAGAGATGTTTTAGTTTGTGTCAGATGGAACATTTCTGAAGCAAACAAGACATTTTGATTCAACTTTGCAATGCAGAAAATCATAAAACATTTTAAACTTTTGGATACATACTTACGGCTGGTTTATTTTCTGAGTGCAGTTCAAAGAAAGCAGGGACTTGCATTGCCGTGCCCAGCACCCATCCTAGCTCCCATCCCCAAGGACTCATGGTGCAAATAAAAACAGGTGAAGAAAGAGCCAAGAGAAACATTTGCTAGAAAAGTTGTCCTCACAGCAGAGAGTTGATTTCAAACGGAAAATTTGAAAAGTCAATAAGCAAGTAGTGGAGGAAAAAAAAAACCAAAAGACTAATCAGTTGCCTTGGTTGAGGTAATATTTGAGAGATGTGTAACATTTTCCTGAATTAATAAATGTTTTAACAGTTTGAAAAGCCTTGGTTTATAAAGGCTTTGCACATTATCTGCAGCAACAGCAACTTTATGGATGCATGAACTTAATGAACCAACCAACAAAAACAAAGAAGATTATTAATGAGACATTTGCTCAAGGCAGGCTAAATGAGTTGCTTCTGAAAACATCAGAGAGATTTCTCTAATGATAGGCAGAGAGGCACAGCTGCTGATTTGTTTTCTGTACAAAGACAGTGGTCAGTGGATTTATTGCTGAGTGACAAAAGCAACAGATTTGGTAGGACTTTTGGTATAAGTCTTTAAGTACCTGCTTCATCTCCTCTCTTTTTACTTTCTTTTTATGCCTTTTTCCCTCCTTTTTCCTTCCAATTTTCCTTTTATTTTTTTCTTGGGTTTTGTTCCCTAAAATTTATTTTATTCACTCTTTCTGAAATGTTTAAACTTACTTCTCAGCAACTACTGGGCCAGTGTAATCAGAACTGGCTTGATATCTTTTTGAAACTTAGTTATCATTTTGAGTCAATTTTCCAATGCTGTGCTTTGTTTTTACTGTGCTTATGGGGACACTAGTCCTCCAGCTGAAGTGAAGTTTCCTTCCTCAGAGATAAGCAGGAAAAAAACAAAATTTAACCTTTGGGTCAAGGTGTTTCACAACAACCTTCACCTTAAATGAGCCACTATTTCTTTGCAAGGCCTGGGTGGTTGTGAACTTCTTGTTTGAAGCCTACCAACAGTCTTTCATACTTGGTCTATAGAGGACTCATGTCACTAATTAAATTTAAAGGAATTGTTTGCCCTCTCTTTCTCAAAAGCTTAATCTTATAGAAGAGTAGTCTTTCAGTACTATACAACCAATCTTATAGTACAGCATAAGTAGATTAAAAATGAGGTATACCCCCCACACCTAGAACTTGGAACAGAAATATTCTTCATTACAGGTCAAAATTACTTATGTGAAATGTGAAGTTTTATTAGCCTTTCACTTTATTCCAACCTGGAATCAGAAGTACTGAAGTATCACTAATCAAAATCATTGGAAAAACTCGTGAGAGAATGTTTTCCTTGGTTTTCTAGCTCAGTTACTGAATTATACAGGTCTGGTGACCTTAGAACAGAAAACAACTGCCCCCAAAATTATCAAATCCCTCACGTACTTTATCTGAAGTGGATATTTGGAAGCAAGTCTGTGCAAAGGTTCTCTAAATGGAGTCTGTGATAATGATGTTTACTTTATTTTCAGCATCTCAAAAGAGATAGATGTTAAGGAAAGAATCTTTCACAAACAGATGTTTTCTGGAAGACAAATCTAAAGTGTCAAGAAAACTGAGGAAATCAAAAAGAAGAAATTAAGGTGGATACTTCATGTAGACATGTAGAGAAAAGAGTATGTTAAGAAGAAAAGTGACAATGAAATTCACACAAACAACATCCACAGAATCATTGGAAACTCCAATTTACTGTGGAATGTGTGTTACTTCAGAATCTCATGTAAATATAAACAAAGAGAATCACCACAAGAGCTTAGTTCCATATAGTGGAAATATAAGCCCATTTTGCTTCATGACATGTCTGATCTTCTGATCATGAGTAAAATATAGAACAAATATTGTCATGAAATCAAAATCCATAACTGTTTCAAGACCAGGGAAGAAAATACTTCTGTTTTCACATGACAGAGATTGTTGAGCCTGAAAGAAATCATAATAGCTCTACTTCTGGACTGTTACTCCAGGAATTTTCTCTCAGCATTTTCAGTCACTGAGTAGAACTCACTGATTAAGTTCTGCAGGTGTATTAAACCAGTGGTTTCGTTGCTGCTATTTATGGGAGTTTCTTTAAAGTTTTAGTTTTTTCCACCACTCTTTATCTCTATACTGTGTTTTTCACTCTACTGACACCTGGCTACTCAGAACAAGATCTGGCTTTCTACTTCACTGTTTCATCAACCCAATAGTATATCTCTCTGTAATATGATCCCACCTGTGATTTACATCACCAGAACTAAAACTTAACAGCCCATGAAATTTATTGCATATTGTTTGATTCATTTGTATTGAGCCATACAGAACACAAGCTAAATTGTAAATTTATCTCGTATTGTTTTCTGAGTGAATGATTGGTCATAGTTCACATGCAAATCTGGAGCTGCAGTGAGAATTTTAACTGCTTCATAAAAGTTAATGTCAGAGGTTTTCTGATGACTGCACCCATCTTCTTTAATGGTCTTATTTATTTATTTTTCTAGAACAAGCTTGACGCAAGTCATTCTTTCTTATACATTTTCTGTACCACTACTACAGCAGTTTATTTTTAGACCTCTTCCTCTTCTGCTGCTAAGTAGCATGAGGAACTGACAATAAAACCAAAATATTTCCTTCCACTTAATAACATCAAATTTCATGCTTCAGTTTTCTGCCCATTTTCCCATCTCTTAAAAACATTATGCAATTCAGGAGTGTGTTTCTTGATGCATAGTTTCCCCCCTGTTTGTCTTATTTTAAATTGTTGACATTATTCAGGTCCAGCTGTCTCAGTCAAAGTTCTGGGATGTTCTTAGGAATGTGCATGTATGGGTCGGGGGGAGGGAAAGAAAAGGGGGAATAAGAGGGTGAAAAGGGAAAGTGATGGAAAGAGAAGACATTTAGGGTTAATCAGAGAAGACATTTAGGGTTAATCAGTGGAAACCTACCAAGACCAAATGCATTGCTTGCTGAAGCCGTATATATTTGGTGCTGAGATATTAGAGGAAGGAACTCTTGTTAATGACATGCATCCAGGAGTCAGCAGACACTAGTCCTTACATCTCAACATAGATGGGACGAACTGGTTCAGTCATTCTCAGCCTTTTGGACGGATAAGAAAGAACAGAGGGGAAAAAAGTCTTAAAGATATTTGCATCAAAGCAAACATCATCCCTCAGGCAATTACTGCTGCATTAACACTGGAAAGATAAAGAAAAGGTCTGGCCTGAGGAGAAGGAATTAGCTGAGCTGGGCTGAGCTTCTCCTCACCATACATTCTTCACAGCCTTGGGAATGTCACTTAGGGCAAGATGCACAAAGTCTGTTTTGATGCCTAAAAGATCATTTTGATGTCCAAGCACAAGGAGCAGCTTAGTCAGTTACCCATAGCCCTTGCCCCCTGCCTGCTGCCACCAAAGAGTAGAAGCCCCAGATCTCACTAGATCTGAAAGATCCTTAGCAGGGATATTCTGGAGAGTTTTCTAACTAATCCCTAAATAAAGTCTGCAGCAATTCATACGCAGAAAGGAGAGAAGGCTAGACTCTGCTCAAACACCAAGTGGTATCTACTAGGTGTGCTCTTAACGCACTGTACAGAAGAGAGAGATATACAGGTATTTTCATTCAAAAATCATAGGATCACCATAATCCATCTTTTGCACAATAGTTTTTTTTAAATACCATTTAAATAAGACACAGACCACTGAGGCTATACAGGAGCCTGAACAGGAATACTAACCACATACTGCCCAAATATGTAGCAAAAAAAAAAGCAGTAGTCATGGGTCTGGAAGAAAATCAAATAGGCTGATTCTGTAACCAGTTGTCAGGATATTCACTAAGGGCACGGAAAAGAGTGTTGTACTGCCTGTAGTTCAGGTAGTTCAGAACATAATGATCACAAAAGGTATTTTTCTACTGTGCAAAGTCCAAACTGGTAACACTGCCAACTTTAAGTTTTGTCAAAATGATGCAGGAAGTGAGCTTCAAAACAGGCAGGGCAGATTACTACAAACTACTGCATATTTATAACACTTTCAGAAAGGTAACATCAGATTTGTTACTGAAAAGAAAATCACATCTTCTTAAAGCGAGTGTTCAAAATATGTGACTCTCCTTTTTATATATCTGTCTGCACAAGGATAGTTGTTTGGCACAAGGGTTGAACGTTGTTTCTAAATTGAGCAATGGATGTCACTATATTATCTACTAGCATCCTTTCTTTTTATTGATACAAAAGGAGGATAAACAAGACATTGTGACATTTCATCTTTTAAAATAGTTTTTCTGAAATTAATATATACTTGAGCAATATTGAGTGACTGTGTGACTAATTTACAGCTTCTCAATGCTTTTAAGGCATTTATTGCAGGAAGCGGGAGGACTGAGTAATACTAAAGCTATTTCTTCTCTGTGAGGTGTAGTAGAATTTCAACTGGCCTCACTACTTCTCAGCACAATCACTAAAGTAAATGTGTGATATATAATCACATTTTTAGTTAACTCAGCACTTGAAATCACACATCAGCTCTCAGGAGAACAATTCACCAACCATGATGAATGTGCAGCAACTTGCTAATCTTTGTCTTCTGAATACAACTTTTCAAAATTTTGATTCTTTAAGCTTCACATCCACTTTCTGTGAAGGATGGAAAGAGTGTTGCATTTTATAGGTATCAAGATCTGAAATGCATATTAAGCCTGTTTATATCTTAATTGGCTACAGGTAGAGACTTTGAAAGGTCAGTGGATTAGGTAGATATGATTTTACTGAAAGCACAATTTAGATAAGTGTTGAATGATTTTACTACTAAGGGCTCCAATATGTTATGTAAGCAATCACACTAATGGGACAAACAAAAAGATGTACACCTAGTAGTCAGGTTCATGTCTGGCCCTGTTTACTAGTCTAGACATAGCTTTGGGCTTCATCTCCAACATTATGACACATTTGCAGCTAAACATCATCATTTTACTCAAATGCTTGATGTTGTAGTTTTGTAGGAAAGAACTGGGTAAGCTTAAATGTATCAGACTAGCTGTGCCATTCTCAGGCTCTCTCTGCACAATAAGACTAGCACACCGTCAACAGTGAAAAATAAGGAATTTCTAGATGTTTCTGCACCTGCTCTAGTTGCTCTGTGGGACATCCAGAAATCATGGACAAGCATCTCAAGTGCTTTCTATTTGTTTTTCTTTTTCATATGCAGATAGGATTTCCAAACAGCAAATTTGTTGACATTTTCCACAAGGCAGAACATCTGGAGGAATCTGAGCATCCTGGTGAAAGCCTGGTCCCCGAGTTTTCTTGTAAAGTGAGTGGTCTCTTAAGAAACAGTGGGACATTTGCTACCCCAGATTTTTATATTAAATAAGGAGGCTATATAAAGCATATCAAAACCAGAACTTTTATTTTTTTACCTATTTAAAAATCTGTACAATTTATTTACGGATTATTGCTCACCTGTTTTTTCTTTCAAAAAGCATTAGACTTGAGAATTTTCTAGAAACATAAAATGTGCCTAATGATTATTTTTTTTTGCTTCTTTTGTTCATCACAGACCAGAGACACTTCACTAGGTTTATTTAGTGCTTTCATTGCTTTTTGTTCATAATTAAGATCTTGTATTTAACAAGACTAGAATGCATTGGAAAAAATAGTGCATCTCCCCAAAATTATACTATGCGCTTTTAATTTCCTCTATAAAGTTACTCACCTACTTCAATACACTATTTCAGTTAATTCTTCATAATATGTGATTTTTCAAGAAAAAAAAATTAATATTGGGTAGGTCATTCCAGACCAACATTATTTTAATTCACAAGTGAGAGTCTTTCAGAGTAACAAAAAATGGTCATCTACTGGCGTTTTATACAGAAACCCTGGGTGATTATAATCTCTGTGGCAGCATATGAAAGTCTTTTCAGTACTTTGTTAAATGTCTTTGAATGCAAATATTTGAATAAACCCACATTTTCAGAATATAATTTTTAAACTTTAATTACTTGGCACTAGATTGAACTACAGAGACTTGGCTATATTTTGACATTTTATTTGGGGGTAGCAGAGTCAGCAGGATGCTAATAAGGAAAACATTTAATTTAAAATTATTGATGTTTAAGGGGATTGTGCATGTTCATGAAACAAGTGGATTAAGGAAACAGAATTCTCAAACATTGTTTCTCCCAGAGCTCATACACAACATTAATTTATTAACCAAAATCAAATTGGTAACTGGTTCTTGCAGTGTTATTCGCTGCAAATTACCATTATTATTTTATTTGAAGTAATTAAATCAGATTAATATATTCAAGTAAACATGAACTCATTTGCTTTTGTTACCATGGAAGAAAAGTTTAAGACAAAACAGCTAATAAATCAAATAATTGCAATAGTCTGCTATGTCTCATATGAAAACTACTTTTTGATCTCTAACAGAAGGCAGAGTCGTGTTACAAAAGCCTCCTTTCAAAATTTCACTGTTGTGTTGTTTGAGCATTCTGAGAGATGAATTCTGTATGTCTAGTAAGGTAATTATAAATCTCTACTTCTAAACACATACAGTTTAAAATACTTTACTATTGCTTTTCAGAAAGTTAGTTAGAAATGCTGAGAAAATTCATGTTCACAAACACATAGTTCTGAGACATGAAACATCCTATTGAGGTAAAACACAGCTACTGGGGAAGCAGTAGACCTGCAATGTAAGGCAGTTCAACGCAAGAAGAAATATCTTAATAAAAACAATAATGTTATTTAAGAATCTATAAAGAAAAGGGGCAGTAAACACCTACACTCCTACATTTTTGCCGAGTGAACAACCCTGTGAGAGATAGGCATCTCTGTACACTAAATAAGTCAAAAGTTTAGTGATTCCAGCTGAGGTGAAAGAAAGAGTACTGTTTGCTCTGTTTACTAGATATAGTGGAGGAGGCAGCTGAGACCATTTTAGAAGAGAGAAAATACCTTCAACCCTGGACCACTGTGGAGACAGCTATCTGCAGGAACAGATTGTTTTCTGCTTCTAAAAACTACACAAGGGAAGACAAGTAGCCAATCTTCTGGTTTAGTTTGGACAAGGAAACAACTAAAGGTAACTTGCTGAAATGCATATAATGAACGAGATAAGATAGATACATACATACATATGTACATGAGTACATGTGTACATGCATACATGTGTACATATATAAATAGACAGACACCAAAATTGGCCGGTTTTACCAACATATTTGTACGTCTTTTCATTATAGCTATCGCAATACCCCTGATCTGTATTTATTTTTTGTCAATCAAATAACTGACAACAGCAATAAAAAATCTAGTATTTTGGGGGGCTACATACATGAAGCTGTACTATAACTCAAATAATGTGGTATTTGCAACTGAAGTTGTCATTTCCCTGCTTCTACAAAATTCCCAGCATTTACAACCAGAAAGGCATCATTTTTCAGGCAAGCAGAAGATAAAATTACATACATGTCTATCACAAACCAATACCTCCGTCAAAGGTATAAGTTTGGTTTTTCTCTTTGCAATAGACAGTTTGTCCCTAGCAATTAATTTCTACAGAATGGATTGATTTTCGGCCAGAATATTTCAGTTTTTGACCTCCTTAGGAGCTGAATTTGCCCAAGATATGCTTCAAGCAGTGCTGTGAGCCCATTCAGTTTTTAAGTCAACACACAAACACACATTTCATGCCTTGTTGGAGGTATGCCACTGTTTGTTGTGTGCCTGCTTCTTAAAAACTATTTGGAAAGTGATTGTTCATTAAAAAGTTATCTGCAGAAACAAATTCAAATTGGCTGAAGTTTGCGTTTTACATTAAGGTCTGGGCAACTTGTGGTTTTGTTTATTTAGAAGAACAATTATCTTGATTTGTAACATCAGCTTCCAAATATACTTTATTATTCATTCAAAATCTTCTGCATTTTAAATACCCTTCATGCAACCATGACCTAATACGGCCCTAATGAATACTTGGATTTTCCAGACTGAATGCCCATTCTGTTTCATGATGCAGTTTTGTATTTTATCCCCTTTGTTATTCAAATTAACTTCTGATAAGTGATGAATATGAGCCAGCATTTAGTTTTAATTAATCACATGGGGTAATCAGATATGGCCAAATGACTGTGTGGTGTCTTCAAAGCTCATATCCATATATATATCCTTATTTGTGTATTTTTCAGACTTAAATATGCATACAATACACAGAAGAGGGCTCAATTCAAGTATACAGCAATGTTAATAAAGATCTCAGTAATGATCCGATACAGAAAACGACGCGTTTATTACTCCATAGACATCCACAGTTGTTGGATTTTTTTACTTCAGAATGCAGCATTCTGAAGCCAGCTTAAAAGTTCATATGGCAAGTTGACGTAGATCTATCCTCATTTATTACATTTCAGTAAATGAGAACAGATCTATAGGAATTCTTCACATATCTAATTAGATTTGCTTTTGGCAATGTCTGTGGTGTGTATCTAGAACATCAAATAAACTGTTGCCATTGAGCATCATTAACAGGCCACCAGTGCTTTATCTGATGCATTTTCATGTTCACATCTCAGCTGCAGATTAGATTGAGTTCCCGTATAAAGAGGTTCAGCTTAATTTAGCTCAGTAGTATTGTACCCAATAACATCAGCTTTGAATGTGGCCTGTTGTGCCATTTGAGGTTAGATACTATATTAAAGTCCAAGTACAATTTTCACAGAGCAACCTTTGTCATGAATGCTTTGAGATATTAATTCTTGTTTATAACAGATCCTCAACATTTGATCTCAATATAAAGAGATGGGATTGTTGATGGATTGTTTGAATTTCCATAAGAGAAGACATTAGACTCATGGCAATGAGCAGTACGAAATAGTAATAACAAGATCTCTCAGTACCATTTGACTATACGCTAATGAAAGTGCAAAGATCTGGAGAAAAGTGTCTTTAAAACTCTGAACTATATGTGGGAATACAAAGATACCGGATGAATGAAGGGATAATAAGAACAGAAAATGAGGAAACTTGAAAAGAACTGAAAAATACATAGATGTGAAATACAGTAAAATCAATTAAAAAGATGTAACCCAAAGAAGAATAAGCTTTTCAGTGATAACATTCAAAGTTTAGCTGAGATGGAAGTGTCCTGAGCTGGATAGTGATGGAGTTAAAATATATTGCTTTTATCTTAGCTGGTTCAAAAGAATGTGTGGAATGTTTCATTTTGCTTCAAAGTGATAAAATGCCTCAATAGAACAGCTTATAAATGCAGCCTTGTAATTAATGTGAACTGATACCAAGCTAAAGGATTATAGATCTACCTATTTCTGATTTCCTCTGTTCCCTCCTCTATCCCACAGACAGAGAAAGGCATAAATGAGTCTCTGCAAGTAGTAGCTAAAGATGTCCTCTGGAAAGGCTGTGTCCATTTAAGAGATAAGACATTTCTTATTTGGTGGTCTGATGCCACTTGAGCTGCTGAACTAGTATTTTAGGACAATTATGTCCAATACATTGAGCAGGGCACACAGGAAATAGGATCTTTGCCCCGTTTCCACAGGTGGCTGATAAAAATCTCTCCTGTTTCTGATTAAAGTTAACTACAGCTGATGGTCACTTTGGGGATAACAGGTATCTCTTCACAGTGGGAATTTTAGCATTCCCATTATAATTAACATTTATCATATGTATTTGCCAGGGTGGGATGGGATGGAGACTTTACAGTTCAGAACATATATAACAGGGCTCTGCTTGAAGTAGTTTCTCAACGGGCTTACTCATTCAAATTTAGTTCATCTCATGATATCCTATTTGGAGGTTTGTAAGAACTGAACTGGCTACCTCAGTTTCATCTTAAAAGAGCAAATGTACACATGGACTGCAAATATATCCTCCAGGGCTTATAACACTGTCCTTCTTGCCAGCAGTCTAAAACAGAGAATTAAAAGCTGTAAACTACAAAGATGAAATATTTTTCTCTTCCCCCCCCCCGCCCTCATTTTTAGCAATGCATCTTTAGAGGTCCACTGGTGAAAAAATGATACAGGAAGTTTGACTGGAGATTGCCCTTGATCATAGCAAAAATAATATTTTTATTGCCTAAAACTGTAAATCTGATATCAACATTCACAATTAAACCAAAATTTAAAAAACATTTGCAACTATTAATAAATTATAGAATTGTTTTAATGTTTTGCATGAGGACAAAACATGTTTGAAACAAATAGTGTTCAGCCCTTTCTCTAAGCAAAAATGAGAAAGAGCAAAATGATCACTTGAAAAAGATCATTTGACACTAAATACTTCTATACAATTCCTAGGTAAACTGAATTTTAAAAGCATTAGGGCATTTACTGAGTAATGCATCTGCAATGGTAAATCATTATGGTGGTCATTTTATGTCCAGAGACATTGCTTCATAACAGATTTGAATAGTGGCAGGTTTATTTTTATTTAGGGTGGTAGTAATGTTTTTCTCAAGTGCATTAACTGAACAATGAAATCCTTTTTAACTGAAAGCAAGTGAGAAACCACAATTATACCTGGACTGAATTCCACAGTAGGATGTTAAATGATTGATGTTGAGTAATTTAGCTACAGAACAAGATGTGTTGTCGGGGTTGGCTGTAGCACCTTTTTCCATTTCCCTGTAAGGCAAGCCTGTTATTTAAGGAAATAAATGGACATGGGAACAGCGAGGTTATACACCTCAATTAATAGTATCTTGCGGATCCCTTGGCTCTTTGTGTTGCATGATTTTAGCTTGCAGAACTTTGTACTTTGTAAGAAGAAGAAAACATTTATAATTGCAAGGCATGCTATGAGAAAGGACAATGTTTTTGAAAATAGTGTGTTTTTCTGCTATTGCTATGAATAGTTTTCTGAGACATAGCTAAAACTCCTCATTAGCTAAAAATACTGCAAAAAACTAACAAGTACTAAAAAATATGAAATTCTGCAGGCTATCACAATATCAAGAACAATCAGCAGAGCCATCAACACATCAATGGCCATTACAAGCCCAGAGGAGCACAGGAGAACAATGGCAGTTGGGAACCCAAAATAAGGACCTCCAAGGAATGAACACCTTGTCTGGGCCCCTTTCAGGGCTGCCCTAGAAGATCCTCAGCCCCACAGTGTTCTAACATGAAGCCCATCACCATGAGTCATTGGGAGCAGCTCTCAAAATCAAGTTTTGGACTAATGGGGGTTACTGCCTGGGCATGGGACACATAATGGGATATGGTGGCAGCGCATTTTAGGATTGCATAAGACTCCTTATGGGATGTTTTGGGGTGGAACCCGAAGCAGGAAAAAGGAGAAAGTTTTGGTAATTTGGGGAGGAACAAGTGTAGGAAATAGAGGGGTAAGGAGATAAAAATGGCTGGTCACATGGAAATAGTGGCAAATTATTATGCTTGCCTGGCCTTGCCTTGTGCCTGATAGTAGTGTTTAGAATGTCTAGTGTTCCTAGGCAATCTAGCTTCAATATTCAAAACTGAAATGCATATTGCTATCCTTAAAATAATTATCTCCATCTGGAAGTTACTAACTCATTTAAAAATGATGTCTCACCATCAACTCAGCTTGCTGCCTTTTTGTTAATATCTATAAATCCACAAGTTTAAAATACTTATCTCTATTTGATGTCATCCGAGGATAAAAGATTTCATACATCAGCATGCACATTTATTGCAGACAAATCAAGAAGTGGGAATAAGAAATCACGGAACAGATCCTCCTGGAAGACACTGAAAGATATGAAAGTCAGGGAGGTGATTAGAGACATGGCTTCATCAAGGGCAAATTGTGCCTTACTAATCTAGTGGCCTTCTGTGATGCAGTGACTACATCAGTGGGTAAGGGAAGAGCAACTGATGTCATCTATGTGGACTTCTGTAAGGCCTTTGCTATGGTCCCCCACAACATTCTTGCTTCTAAATACAGGTTTGATGGATAGACTGTTAGATGGATAAGGAACTGGCTGGATGACCCCATCCAAACAGTTACAGTCAGTGGCTCAGTGTCCAAGTGGAAACCAGTAAAAAGTGGTGCTCCTCAAGGGCCCATACTGGGACCAATACTGTCCCTGTGGCTGGCCGCCAGGTGCCCACCAAGCCGTTCTGTCACATCACTCCCCCTTCTCAACTGGACATGGGGAGAAAATACAACGAAAGGCTCATGGGTCATGATTAGGATAGGGAGATCACTTAGCAACTACCGTTGCAGGCAAAACAGACTCAACTTGGGTAAATTAACTTAATTTATTGCCAATCAAATCAGAGTAGAACAATGAGAAATAAGAACCAAACCTTAAAACACCTTCCCCTCACCTCTGCCTTCTTCCCGGGCTCAACTTCACTCCTGACTTCCCTACCTCCTTCCTCTGAGTAGCACAAGAGGACAGGGAATGGGGGTTGTAGTCAGTTCATCACACATTGTCTCTGCCGCTCCTTTCTCCTCACGCCTTTCCCTGCTCCAGCATGGAGTCTCACTCATGGCACACAGTCCTCCATGAACTTCTCCAACATGGGTCCTTCCTGTGGGCTGCAGTTCTTCACAAACTGCTCCAGTGTGTGTCCTTTCTACAGAGTGCATCCCTTTAGACACAGACAGCTTCAGCGTGGGTCCCCTGTGGGGCCACCGGTCCCACTGGAAAAAACCTGCTCCAGCATGGGCTCCTCTCCACAGGCCCTCTGGGCCTCTCTCATGTCAGGAGCCTGCTGCAGTACAGGCTCTCCATGGGGTCACAGCTTCCTTCAGGGCACATCCACCTGTTCCAGTGTGGGGTCCTCTCATGTGCAGCAGGGTAGATATCAGCTCCACCATGGAGCTCCTTCAGCTGCAGGGAGACAACCTGCTTCACCATGGTCTTTCATCATGGGCTACAGGGCAATCTCTGCTCTGCTCCGGCATGTCGAACACCTCCTCCCCTTCCTTCTTCACTAACCTTGCTGTCTGCAGAGCTGGTTCTCTCACATCTTCTCACTCCTCTCTCCCAGCTGCTGTTGCGCAGCAGGTCTTCTCCCCTTCTTAAATATGTTATCACAGAGGCACTACCACCATCACTGAATGGCTGTCTTGGCCAGTGGCAGATCCATCTTACAGGTGGCTGGAACTGGTTCTGTCCAACATGGGGACAGCTTCTGTCATCTTCTCACAGAAGCCAGCCCTGCAGCCACCCAAAACCTTGCCATGTAAATGCAACACAAGGGTTTATAAGAAAGATGAAGAGAGACTTTTTACCATGGCCTGTAGCAATAGGGCAAGGGGTAACAATCTTAAACTGAAAGAGTTAGGTTTAGCCTGGGTGTAAGGAAGACATTTTTTATAATGAGGATGATGAGACATAGGAACAGGCTGCCCAGAGAAGTTGTAGATATCTCATAATTGGAAGTGTTCAAGGTCAGGTTGGACTGGGCTTGGAGCAACCTGGTATAATGAAAGATGTCCCTGCATGCAGTAGAGGGGTTGCACTAGATGATCTTTAAACGTCCCTTCCAACCTAAACCTTTATATGATCTTATGATTCTATGAATAAGAGTGTCTGCAGCTGGGTGGGATGGAGTTTCCCAGGTAACAAAAGATTATATAAAATACTTGTCACAGATGTTGATATAAGAAATTTTAGTCTCTTATTAGACGGACCATTGCAGTGTTAAAGTATGAATTGACTGATATCTCAGTCAAAGGAGACTTAATTTTAGCTATAACATATCAGATATTTAAATAAGCCACACATTTTTTCAGTTTAGAAGTTAAAATTATAATAGCATGCAAATGGAAGACTTAAAAGTATATAATGAAATAGTTTCTCTAAATAAGTAAAGGTTAGTTTCATGCCTAAAACTGAGACATTAAAATCAGCTGTATTATTAACAAAACAAAAACTATTGTCAGCAAGGATCAGAATGACATTCACATTCTTCATATAAATGCTAAACAACGAGGCAGAGAGTATTTACATGTCCACTTGGCACTTTCATGCACCATTGCCCATTTATTCCTTCTTATGAGAAATATTAGTCACATCTTTTTTCTTCAGTTATGCCAGCACAGTTCCCCTAAAGTAAATGCATTTGTACAGATGTAACTCAGATGAGAATTATGGAATCACGTAAATCAAAATGTGCATCATCATACTGAGATCACCGCACTGAGATCATCAGAGATATATTGGACAGCTGCATTAGCTGAGATTTTATTTCAAAAATACCCTAATAGATTGAAATAACTAATAGTGTGATCAACAATACTCTATGCTAATTGGTCATATTTTCAAATCAAGAAGGAAATTATCTGTGGCCAAATGTTATGGAATCTAAAGCATGTTTATATTGCAGCAGATTGTACAAACCACAATACAACTGTCACTTACAGTTTCATTAGCAAAGGAAACTGCAAAATGTTTGTTTCTTAAAAAATGACAAATTATCTGGCTAGACCAGGCAACATTTAAACAGGAAAAGCAAGAACATTAAGCTTTAGTACTCATGCAGACAAAGCAGTACAGACACCTTTGGGAAAATAGCCCTGAGACTGGACCCTACAGGAGTTAAACCAAGCTTAACAAAAACAACTAGCATATACCTTAAAAAAAAATGCCAGGATTCATCTTGGATTCATATTAATTAACAATTTCACACACACTGAAGACAGAAAAGTAAAATGTTTGTTATGTATTACAACGAACAGCCTTGAATCACAAGCAGTACTGCATAGGGTTGCAGAGACAGAGCAGTAAATCAAGGCAGCTTGATATCATAAAAATTTAGAGGTATATTTATAGTCTTGCTCGAAGTTTCTCTTTTTACGAGGTAAATTGCATGAATCCTGTGAGATAGTTCTTGCTTAATTTAAAATAATAGATACTTAAGATAGGGGGAGGAAAAATCCCAACACTAAATCATGCAGTCAATGCCAATGTCAGCACAAGATTGCTTTCTGCAATATATCCTCCAGAGATTGGAATCCAATGCTGGGTCTCTCACTGTTTCCCTGTAAAGATTATTGCTCAGAATAATAGATCTCACATTTGCAAAATATTTTCTGGAATTCTTTTGGCTGCTTTCTTTCCACTGCTTCAGGACTGATTCTCTTCTACTTTGTTTAGAATAAATAAATAAATAAAAGAACCTAAGTTGCACCTGGATTGTCTAAAGACATGTTGAGTGACCTTGAATAACTCTGGAATTGCCTGTAACTGTTTAAGCCTTCCTCAGCTATAAACAGAGGTATCTTTGTTTTTCTCTTTCTGATGTTGATGTCATAAGGTTTGCTTCTTTATAAAAGTGTTTGTGAGTTCATTATAAAGGTGTTTGTGTACAAAATACTCTGGAAACAGTGCTGTTAATTAGTCTGGCATGGTGATTTTGATAACCTTTTTGTCAGCCTTAATAATCCCTTCCATTTTTCTGTGGTTATACTGTTAAAGTACTTGGAGACTGTTACCTTTTCCTGCTAAGCTGTCTAACCAAGCTATCAATATTCAGCTCCTTGAACCACTCCCTATAAGCCGATCACTCTACCCCTCTGTATTCTTTCCAACTCCTGATCTTTGTTAAGCATCTGAGAGCACAGAGTAGGGATTCAGGTTTGCTTTTATACATGCTTGAAAACTTGTTCCATCTTTATATTCCAGCTTTATTCAACCATGAATTTGAGACATAACAACAAATCTATCTTTAACTGTCAAAATTCAGGTGGGATGAAAGATTCACACTAAGTCTGTGGTAATCAATGGTTTCAAGTTTGAACTATACACTTCAAGAGATATTCAGTCTTGCCGTTGACCTTACCAAACTATGCAGGTGATGCTTACCAACCTGCTTTCTCCTTTAAGCTGAACTGCTAAGTCAAATACAGAATTCCAAGCAGTGCAAAACCAGAAGTTTATATTTCCTTTCCAAGGATATTACCTGCTTCAGCTACACACTAAACCCAAAGATTCTTTCTTTTTCTGCTTCTTTTAATTCAAGGGTAAAAGCAATGAGCTAATGTAGTAGATTATTTCATTGGGCATATGTCAAGTTACACAAGCGAAGGATGTATCCTTATTCCCACTGACTTGGACCCTTGACAGACATCAAAGGAAGAGCTCTCACGCTATTGCCAAAATGCATACACAACTGAATGAGCAGAATGTGGGCCCTGCAAGAGACAGGAAAGCTAATTTAGGTTAGAGAACAAATGTCAAAAGAGTAAGTGCTTCCCTTCTGGTTTTGCACTGTAAGGTGGTTCAAATGTCTTGTCAATTAAGACTAAAAGAGACTGATGAACTTTAGAATCTGTTCACTTTGGAAGAGCTAATAAATGTGATAAAAGGAGATGGATCCATCGCCATGTGCTTAGAGCCGTACTCTGCCTTGCATATTTCTTTGCGAACAAAATTGACTCCTCATTAATTTTTGTGACTTAAATCATGTGAGAAGCCACCTTAGCAGAGGAAGAAGACTGGAAGCCTACGGTCAGCAAATCAGAGGTGAAACATTTGCCTAAATATAGTCTTCTGGTGACATTTGAGATGCCCTGGGGCAATCAACTTGGCCAGCTGTTGCCAGTCCAGGAGGCAAAGGTCCCACTGAGTCCTGTGACATATGTTCCAGCCCTGTTTGGATTCCTCAGATACCATACAGCATTTTAAATGTCATTAGATGATAATGTGTAGACAATTGAATCATCAAATGGATGGAAAACAGAGCTGCAAATGGTCTTGAAGCCTGTGAATATTCATGTTGCACAGGAGAATATACATCTTGTTCATTTAGGCAAGCCAGGCCATAAGCACTCCTATTGCAGATGGTGGCAATGTTCCCATTGATTAAACTGGAGGAAAATCTTGCCCTTAGCTGTGCTATGAATATTTAATCAAACAAATTGGACAATAGTGAACACCTTTGTGCTTTTTGATCTACTCAGGAAAGATCTTCAGCTAAAGCAGCTTCCATTTTCTGTGAACTAGCAAAAGGAGGCTGGCTTCCTACCAAATCTGTTTATCTTTATTGTCTCTTTCTTTCTCTTCAGCTCATGGTATTCCCTACTCTTACCCTTTTAATCAGTTTTACTGGCCCTTTAGCTAAAAGACACTACATACTATAGATGTTCAGTCCCATTTTCCTTAGCTGCCCACCGGCAAAATGGCAAAAAGCTTTATAAACCTCTGGATTTTAGTCTTTCCTGATGCTTCTCGTTAAGAAAACCCTAATATTTGGGAGCAATTGTCTTTAGGATTCTCTGTTATTTTCTGCACTTCTGCTGTCATGTATATGAAGGTAACTTAAAAACTCAGAAATAATATGAGTAATAGTAATAAGTAGCAGTAGTAGTAGTAGTAGTAGTAGTAGTAGTACTAATACTTTTGTAGAATTCTGTCTGTTTCTGGAATCCTGAAGAGTAAATTTGGACACTACATTTGGAGAAAGAAAAAGATGGTGAGTAAAGGGAAGGGGAATAAATTATTGTCTTCCTTTTTAAGAACTGTGGTGGAATAAATTAGAAACAGTTTGGAAATACAGAGATCATTTCAGCATCTAACACTGATAAATGGGACTCAGAGTCAAAACCAATCAAAGACGACTAGCAATGTTTAAATTGGGGTTGTGCTGACCTTTATTTTGATGTGTTATGCTCTGCTGACTTTGTGGAGGAAGGGCATTTCAGACAGAATTTTCAGCAGGTTCACTGATTCATATTTGTTTGCTGGGCTGATATATTACTGGCCATATAAATTGTTTAGTGCCACAAGTATTATTATTAGCAGCAAGAACAAGAGGGTGACCACACACGGAGTGGCAAATAATTATTTATCTTGAGGCTTAGCAAAATAAAATGCTAGACAATTTATTTCAGCCTTCACTTAAACTGTCCTTACTTTGACCAGTGTCTCCTGTTATTCTGAAGACACAAAGCACAGGGAATATTTGCTTTTCATAGGACAAAGCCATTGTTCATGTCTTAGACAAAAACGACGGCATATAGAATTATGAGCAGTGACATTATGGAGACAGTCTGATGGAACTGGCAGTACCCACCACGTATTGAACATGCATCAGCTGTCAGTGCCTGACAGTGCATAATCAGTGGGTTATTTTATTATCATTACTCAAATTTGCCTTAGTCACTTTCCAATCTTTTTTTATTGGGAACTCATTCTGTAAACATTTCTTAACCTTCCAAGTCTTTAAAACATAGCACAGAAACCTGCAGAAAGAGGGACACAGAACAAAGAGCAGAGGAAGAATTTTGGTTGAGTTCCTGGAAATGCTGAACTCTAAAGCTGAAGCTGTTGAAAACTTTCTATTTTAAAGTCTTGTTTATGGGATACACAGTGAAATAAACCTGCAACTGAAAGAACAACCAACCCTGGAACTTCCAGCATGGCAAAATTCTGTCTCTTGTAGTCCAAATTCCATATTTTGGAACCAGTCTTAATTATGTCTGTGCCATTTTGAATTCCATAGAATAATTCAGGAAATTTACATTAAATTTAACACTGCACACTAGATTGAGTCCATAAGTACAGTCACTCCTACAGTAGTCTCTTTGTTTGCAACAGAGATTTTAATTTATATTAAATTGCATAGATGGGTTAAAGCCCAAAATATTTCCAGATGCTTTTCCATTTGTTTCTAATATGAACCCCAATTGCTCAAACAGTTTTACCAGCAACTGGAATTTATTTGGCTATTACAGAATTAAAAGGGCAAAATATAAGATTTATTTAGTTAAAAAAATAAATCATACATGAGCACCAATGTTAAAAGAAATCTTAGTTCAACAGTAAAAACAAATTCTGGGGACACCTGTCATAAGCCTAAGGGAAATTTCACATTATCCACATTAAACTCCTTTAATTGTCTAACATAAGCATATTTCAGAGCTTCTGTAGCTACAGCATAAAAATCATATGCAAGCACTAGAAAGAAAAAAAGTGTCTTCAGAGGGAGATGCAGAACACAAAGATGTCTAAAACTGGGCAGTGTAAATGTCTCTCAGTATTTCTTTTTTTTCCTTATTTTCCCTTTCTGAAACTGGTAAAATATAGAGTAACCCCACAACGAAGACTCCAATAAGTAGGGCAAAATATGATAATTACTGTCTCACTATGCCACTGCAGCCAAGTAAGTACCAGAAGAATTCATCATGCGATACAAGATTTGGCCCCTGTGACCCCCAGACAGCCGTTGGTTGGAGCCCCAAGAGATGTGGACCAACATGAGAGTGAGATTCTCTGTGCTGAATGAGAGACCTGCTTCCTCAGAGGCTTGGAAACATCCCTGCATTCTGGTGTGGAATCTGGCCAGAACTACAGCTGTGGTCATCAGGAAAGGTAAGCACAAAATGGAATCATCCCAATGAAAACGTCTCCTTGATCAACTGTAAAGAGACTGTACAACCAGTTAGAAAATATAAATGAAAGTGAAAACTGGCTTTTACTGGAGTTAAGTGGTCCTCTTGTAACTCAAATTTGCAGCACTGATACTCATTATGTGCAGGAATATTTTGACACAGAAATGTAAGAAATCACAACTGCAGGATTTTTGCTGGGCTTGTTTTCTCAGAATTTCCTACAAAGTTAGAATGAGGTTCTGCACTTTAACTTGGGCTGCGTGAATTGCATGCAGTGTGATTACATTAACTGCTGGAGATCCTTGTCTAAAACTCTAGAAGCAAATCAAGCCCAAATCTTTTTAGGGTTACAGTTTGGCTAATGTTATCACAGAGGACGAAGCTGAGGCTGAGAAAAGGAAAAGGGATATAAACTTGGCAGAAATATTTAATCCTTTGTGTGCAGTACCATTCCTAAATATATTTAACCCAGAGAATTGATATGGTTTTGGCTTCCAGCCCTTTTTTTTTTCTGGGTTAAACTTAGTCAGGATATTCAAAAGCCATAATGTGAACCAAACACTGAAGATCCTATTTCAAAACTAAGAGCCACGTATGCCTGTGGCAGGATTATTTATGACCAGCTCATAAAAGATCTATCCCCAAATGCAGTAATTCTAACCAAAGTATTTGTAGTCTGATCATGGATATTGCCTCAATGTAAAACCAATGTTCAAAGAGTAAATTACATTCTGTAAATTGCTTATCCACTTTCACTCTGTAACCAGTGTCACATGGATTTTTAAAGAGCTGGTTCAACTGACCTATTCACCTATTAGCTGAAAACATTTTATGATAAGAAAATTCCCTTCTTAAAAGCATCGCCACCTTTCCTATCTTTCCTACCTTTTTTCTGGTGTTTTTATTTTTTCCTTTAGCACAAGGATGTTTTACAAACTAATAAGCAGATAAAGCTATTTTCTTTGTTTCCTTGTTGTCCAAAAAGGTGTTTTAACTTGATCAACTGTTTATGTCCGCAGCCTACAGTTTCAGGTCTGAAAGCTTATACAATCAAATTAAATGAGGGCATCTATCCCAACTGCCTGAGCTGCAAGCTGCATTCCATCCCAAACAATTCTCATCTTACATCACAAATGGAGCGGTACAACAGCAGCAAGTAGTTTTTCTGAAGTGGAAAAAACTACTTGTAAAAATATTCTTAAAATATTGAGCACATATACTTCCATATTGTCTGCATTTGCTTATCTCATGGTATTATAAATGTACTTCACTCTTTCTCTTATGGAAGATAAATGGAATGAAAGGTAATATTTAAAAAAATAGAAAAAGGTTTGTCTTTCTATCTAGAAAGAAATACTAAAGCTTCCTTATCACTATATTTTTGGTATGAAGAAGGAAGATAGTAAAAAAATTTGAAAGGTCTGTCATGTGTCATTAACATTTTGCATAATATTTTTGTCTGCTCCTTAGAGAACTGTCGATAAGGGACAATTGTACTTAAAGCAAAGACTTTACAGGTCATCAGTTTTGAATTTCATTTTTCTTTATTTGTTCCCACAAATCTATTTATTTTTGGAATAAGCATTGGAAAATTAAACCCAGAGTAGTTCCTCCTATTCCTCACTATCTTAGCCTGCTACACAGGACATTCCTTTCATGCGCAATATTAAGATAGCCCTACTTAATCTGTAGGTCAGGTCTTTAATCAGGTTTTAAAAGGCACATTGTTGTATTTGCATAATACACATTGCTAAGCCATAACTAATGGGGCAGGCTGAGCTAGAGACCCCAGGGTTTTTTTGGATCACAAACTTTTCTTATTTTTGCCTCCTCTGCAATTTTAAAAAATATACTCATTTACAGCTGCATTTTTAAGAAAAATGAAACTTGCAAACCTGACAAAATAACTGCATTTTGCTGCTTTTGCTTTTAAAGGATATTTTTTCTGTATTCCTAATGCATTTTTGTAGATTCAACTGTTGAAGAAATCAATTTTCTACAGGGATGGCAGTACCTTTCAATAAGAAATGAAACTTCTACATCTTTTTGCTCAGCACTTGCTTCATGCTATTTCATTTTGTGCGGAGTTTACTGGGACAGCCAACGTTTCCTTGGCCATCACTGCTAGAGGTAGGTACAGTTCATAATACAAAAGAGATTAGCCTCAGAGCATTACCACCACAAAGAAAAATAAATCAAAACAAAAACATCCTACTCATTTTGCCTTAAAAACCCTGCCTCACTGTTTGCCCCAGCTGAGCTGGAAGGTATGAGGCTTTCCTTCTTCTCTTGGAACCTTCTCCGCAGAGCAGAGTGCAGGATGGCTGCTGGCTTGCTGCTGGAAGGAAGAAAGGACAGCACCAGAGGCAAGAAGGCTGCCTAATA
>VZSZ01004911.1:351597-512366 GCA_013398815.1 Ibidorhyncha struthersii | reverse complement strand
AAAAAAAAAAAAACAACTGTAAAAAGGACAAGGTCCAGGGTTATGAAAAGTGACACTGAATTTGTGTTGCAAGCTCTCTGAGGCAGAAATTGGTCTTAGGATACTCCCTCACCTCACAGCAGTGAGAGGCATGGAGAAAGAAAAGAAAGTGATGATGAGGATGATGAAGGCTGCCTTTGCCAAAGAGGCACTGGGGACTGTTGGGTTCTTACCCCAGCCATTGTCTGTGTAGGGTACATGTCTGCTCTCTTCCTGCGCTCTTTGGCTTTGGTGACATGATCCTTCATTCCTCCCTGTCTTTCCAGTGGCACAGACGCAGCAGAGGGAAGGGAAGGCTAAGTCTTCCCTTGCCACTTTTTTCTGTATCTTGTAGAGTGGGGAGGCTCTCAGAGGAGACAAAGGACATCCTCAGGCCAAGAGGGAGTGAAGCTATGTGCCCCCCCTCCTCTCCCCGGCTTTCCCTATTTCTGCTGTGCAAAAGGCAAGTGGTGGCATCACCACGGGATACTGCTTTTACTTTAAAAGGTGCTCAGCATCAAGAAGGGCTTCTTCACTGCAGAAGACGGCAACTTCTCCTCTATGCTCAGAGTCAGAGTTTGAGGTGCATCTCCCAGGACAAGTACTTCCTCTAAGTAGCTGCTGTAATTGTGTCACTATTAGGAGGAGCACGGGCCACCCTGTGAGGAGCACAGGACACCATAGGCTCCTTGCCTAAGATGCTGGATTGCACTGTGGCAGCCATCTACACCAGGGAACAGTTCTGCAACTCTGAAAGTATTTTATGAGCTATATTCTTAATGTTTCCATTTCCTTACTGCAAAATAGAAAGCATAACTTCCAGTATGTTTAGATTATTTCCAACAACACTTAGGAAAAGAAAGAAACAGGTCTTCAAGGTGAGCTGCTGTGACAGCTTTTATAAAGAAAAAATTACTCTTTTATTTGTGTTGGATGGTATAGTTGTGATTTATGGTAAAATTCTATAAAAATACTCCACCCCTACTACCCATGAAAATAAATGTTTATGACATTACCTGGGAAAAGATGAAATGCAGGCAATAATATTTTAAAAAACAGTGATTATGTTATGTCTTGCAGTTCAGTGACTGGTTTTGAACAAGCAGAGAGTAGTTGCAAGTACAGCTCAGGGGATCTTTGTCAGCCTGCATTTCAAGTGATGTAATTGCTCTCTTGAACACAGGCAATCAAATTCAAGTCACCCTCTGGCCCTGAATCAGCTAATGTAGAGTCTGGCTCACTGTCCAGGCCAAGGAGCTGTAAGAATTTGCTGCCTCCATCTGACCACTGATCCTTTTGTCAGATATCACAGGTCCCATTGCAGAGATGGCTGAATAAGCCTTCTGTTCAAACCTGACTAACCACAACCCATAACTTGCTGTATTTATAGAGACCATCCATGTGTTCAGTTTCTTTGCAAGCATCTCTAAGTTTAGCACAGCAGGGGCAGGACCTGGATTCACAGTTCCCTGATGGAGCTACCTGAGGCAGTAGAAGAGGTTCCTTTCCTCCTAGACGGGGACAGCAAAAACTGAAGTCCATTGCAAGTAAATTCAGTAGAGACTATGAATCCAACCTACTTCTCCATACCAACCTGCTTCTCCATATTTAGCCTGAAATATTTCCCAACAGCAAAATGAGCAAAAGAATTAAATAGTTCACTGGAAGACTGGCCCCTGGAATACCAGCAACTTCTCCATCTAAGAGAAGATTTCATTTTTAATTCAGTTTCGCACTGATTTACCCCAAATCTATAAGTCGGTTTAGGACCCTAGCAACGGTACCTGTGCACTACAAAACCTGTACATTTTGTTGCTTGGTGTTTACGGAAAGACAGTCAAGTTATTTCAAAATCACCAAGTGCAGAGATTTTTGCAACTGAGCTCATGTACTTCTGAAGCACCTGATAACCTGATAACACCTGATAACTGTGATGCTTAGAAAATATATGTGCAACAATAGTATACCAAAAAATGGCCTGCATATGACATTACATTCCTGTGGAACTTCATATGTCTGGGTGCGAGACTGTGGGCTTTGCCCTGACTGGGGTTTCTCTGTGTTTGTAGCTATGCTTTGTTAGCTGTGATAATTGCCTCTGATTAATCAAAGCTAACACTTCAAGGTGCTTTATAGAAAAACAATTTCTATCAATTTGGTATCACTGCAAATTGCACTCCAGGGCCCACATTCAGCTGCAGTGGTTTAAGAGTGGTCTAATTCAAGGGATTCTATCGAAGCTCAGTATACTTCACTAGATTTATCTTTCAAGGTTTCTCTTCACCTTGGTTCTTATTACTTATCCTATTCAATCTCTCCTTTTCCAACTTTTTATTAAGTTCTTTTCAAGCTATCAGTAGATTACACAGGAGCTTTTGAGTGAAACCAGCCAGAAAATTATTTACTTTAGTGTCCTCCTTTCCTCATTTCCAGGAATACACAGGAAAGAAAAAATATCTCCTCTGGTTACTGTGCAGTACATGAATACCATATTGCAAGACAGGTACATACTGTTTGCAACAATGTGAAGATTAGTTGCTTGCTAGATGATGCACAGACTGTAAGCCATTTAATTTGTAGAGTCAGGATTGCAGAGTAGTTATTGATTATTGATAGTTATTGATAATTTGTGCCATTCTAACTAACTGAATCCTATGTGAAAAACAACAGGTATATTCCAAAATTGGTCTATTCTCTGCAGTCCTGTGCCTCCTGTGGTAGAGTTGGCTTCCCTTGATAGAGTGCCTGAGCATAGACCAAGAGATTGCCTTTATACAGCATCTGCAGCTGATCCTTATTCTGGCAGTCAGTTTTTTTGTCCTTAATACGGACTTCAAATAATATGATATATCACTTCCCTATAATGGGAAAATGCATCATAATAGGAAACATGTCAGTGCTTCTAGTGTTAACCATGAGCAGCTGATACATTTTCTAATATGATGTATTTTCATCATATATAAAAGAAATCACTGCTATGTAGGATCATACTGCTCCAGAAAAACTCCTATCAGGGTAATAGTTTAAGCCATAAAATATTTGCAGCCTCATCAATTAACACTGCCAAAAATAATCCTTTTTAACCACAGACCATCATCTCCATGTTATGGAAAATGTGCTCAGCAACATCAATGATGTATGGTCACATAAAATCTCAAAACAGCTAAAGATAACGCTATAGCTGCAGTACAAATATACCATCAGAACACCTTTTGAAAATGGAAACAGACTGTGGACAAGGACTGAGAGATAATTATTGTGTGCATGTAATTCAAAAGAACTTGGGAGGTTAAAAGCAGATGATAGGTTTAAAAATGTTTACTTAATGGATAAACTAGTTACTGTAGCGGATTCTTTGGGAAAACATGAGTTAGATATTGCAGTAAGCTTCAGTCTCTGTTGAGAGAACTACTTTATTAGTCAAAATAATTTAAAAAAAATGGTAATTGTGAATTTGAAATCTGTGCTTGCTCTGCATATGTATGTTTGACTATCTGTAAAGGTTTGGAGGTTTATTTTTCACATTTTTGCAGAGCTTTATGATTCAAGTAGCAATCTTCATCTTCAGGTTGATAACAAGAAAACTCTTTTCCAAAAATGTTAACATTCCACTATTTAAACCTCTTGCAGACTTCCAAACACTTTGTCATCAAGAGACCACTGTACTATTTGTGGCTTGACATGTGGGGAAATAGGGTTTTGTACAGTAGCAATGCACAAGACAAGGCAAGAAGAGAAACATACCTTAAAAAAAGTAGAACAGTTTTCCCAGAAAATTTTGCTTTGAAATACAAAACTTGGGAAAATATTCTAACATCAAAAATCCATATTTTTTTAATTAAAATTGAAAAATATATTGCAAATGTTGCTGCCTTGGAAGAAGGAGCAGATCAAAAGTATTGAAAAGATGAACAGACCCAGAACACCACCTGCCAAGGTCTTTTCTGTTAAGCAGCCACTTCTACAGGAACTTAGGAAAGAGAACTTCTAAGATATGCTTAAGTTTCTTTCTCTTGATTTTGTACTGGAAGGAAACATCACCTCAAGGCTTGCCTAGCTGTGACAATAGGGAAATTTACTAAAAGCAATAGAACCTGCAGGTAACTGTGAGCATCTTTGTGGCTTGACTTCTCATCCACAAGATGGAGTATATCCTTCGGCTCAACTCAGCCTCTCAACTTGTACAAGAAGATTTTTGCTCTGTCTGAATTTCTAAAGTAGGTGCTCTCTGCGTCATATTTGTAGGTGAGTGGAGAAGAACAGACCTACATTTCTGTCTTAATTGAATAAGGATCTTAACTTCTTAAATGCATGTTGCCAAAGTAGTTGTTGTCTCATCTGTGTTTTCTTGAATGGACGAAGAGAGTAAGTTGTGGCATCTCTCAAAACTGTAGGTACAAAAGGTGATTTATATGGTACCCCATCTAGAAGAAATCCTCTAAAAATTAATGCCAGAATGATGGCTTTCTTGTTATTTTTCCATTTTGATGTAGTAGAAATAAGAAAGAGCTAGATATCTGGAAAGGGCTAAATATCTAGGAACATATGAAGGGAATACCTGAAGCTCAGGTTCAGTTTCATTGGGACTACACAGAAGTAACAGCAGTTGGACTGATACCTCAAAATGTGGAGTCCATGCCCTAACTTCCTTTTCATCCCTTGCACAAACCACAAACCTAGTCAACAGATCAGACAGATTTATGAAGAAAATATATCAAATAATGACTTCTGTAAGCTTAAAACTTAACCCAGAACAGTCCAGTTCCAAACCTTTGGCATTGTCATATAACTTGCATAAACACCAGGTATCATAAAATTGCAGCTGATTTTTCAGCTCTCTGGAAGTTTTGAAAACTCATGAGGGCTTCATTTTGGTTATCTGACAATTTTTCCAGTAAAACTTTTAATTTCTCTTGCCAAAGCAAGCAAGAACACAATTCAAATCCGAGGACCCCACTTAAAATTTTTATTACTTTTTGTTGTTGTTTTTAAAGGAAAACAAAGGGTTATGTATATTAAAGAGTTAAAAGGAGATAACAACGTGAAATTCTTGCAGATCTGCATACGATTATCCTGCTGCACTGAGATAACCAAAATTTAATCATGTGGAAAGAGCTGAAGAACTGTTTTATCAAGCACTAATACTTAGGAAGTTTGGGAATAGGAAAGCAGGAGCAATCTCACTAATCTCCATTCTGTTGGTTTTCTGGGGTGTGTATGTGCTTTACGGTTGTTTTCCTTTTGCGTCAGTAACATGTCCTTGTAGATTCCATTTTGGTGATTATTACTGAGCGCCTGCAAAAGGATGTGCTTTCTTGTTGGTGTTTTTTTGTGTATATTCTTGTACTGCATGCCCTCTACACTGTTATCCATGCAGAGCTGATTTACCTGCTTAGATTAATGTTGCACATAGCGCTTCAGATGCCGAATGTTTAATTACATCCCTCCTCAGATGCTTCTCTTTATGGAGCAGCAGAAGCTATAAAGCATCTATTTTTCCAGCATAGATTCTGCCAGCAATAAACCCTTGCTTATGATATGCTGTGATAGCTTTTCCAAAGCATCAGAAATCATTCCAGAGCTGGGCTGGCACTTTAAAGCCCAGCCCATGATGGGTCCTGCTCCAGGAACCAGGCATAATCCAAACTACATCTCAAGAAGCAGGTCTGAGACACTGACTGTCATGCTCAGTTCAAGATTTCCCTTGCTTTTATTGCATCTGTTGCTAAGTAGGTGGTATTTGTTTTCATAAAGCAGATTTTTATGTTCACTTGGCTTTGGTTTAGGTGTTGGGGTTTTAAATTATGTAATCCAAAGAGTTTATGTAGCAGAATAAAGGGGGAGGGGAATCTTCTTGTTCTCACATTCCTCTACTTATAGGTTATGAGGCTTTCAACTTCTGAGTCACTGTGAAATCTGAAGAGCCCTTGTGATGCCCATGCTGTCTTTTGATTTCCCAGCTCATTTAGTTCTCACTCTCCTGCTTGTGTATCCATTACATGCCCAGCTCTCAATCTCATTTCTTTTTTGTGTTATAAGAGCAGTTCTCACCTTCACTAACCTCATATATGAATATGTTTCAGGGAAGTACACAGTAGGTATTACCTTCCTACTCTGGATTTTACTTCAGTAAAATTGGCAAAGTCAGTGAGAAAATAAAACCTAAGTGGCTCATCAGTATATAAATTTTTTTAAAAAAAAAAAAGTGAAACAACACAGCTTTGACAATATGTTTAAATTATACTTGTTGAGAATTTATTTAATTAATGTATCCACATCTGTCATTTTGAATATAGGCTTCACAATGAAAATGCTTTAAAAAAATGTATATTTTTAACCTCAGAAAACAGGTGAGTTTCTTTCAGCTTTATAAAGAATTTAGATTCCTCTTCTGATTGATAAAGAGTGCACATGAAGTCCGCAGTACAGCAGGGGAAAATTAAATACCTTCCACATGATTTGATTTTTGTTGACATTTTTGACAATATATTTTCTGATTCTGACAAAACCCAGCAGAAATTATTAAGAAGGAGGTGCCCATAGATAAAGGTTTCTTCTTCCATTTAAGTTTTATTTGTCAGGAAGGAGATATAGTTATCGGTAACTGCTCCTGAATTAAAAGAGAAATTCCATTTTCCTATCAGATAGATATCAGGAAAATATAGTACTGACAAAGTCATATTGCCTCCCAAAGTCCAAAATGGTTGCAATAAATTATGCATTTTTTTAATTCAACTTAGGAAGCCTTCCTGCTAGACTGTATATGTTACTACTAAGCATTCATGGAATCAATATTTATTTCCATATTGTAAAATCAACATTGTCTAGCACATGGCATACCTATAGCTTCTTTGTGCATTGCCAGCAATATATCTGTATCATATTTCTCCAAATAGACTTAATATGCCTGAAAGTCTGCATAATAATATGCCCTTTGCTGCTCTTTTAAATGTCTGCATCTTAGAAATAAACAGCCTTCGAACAGACTATGCGTGCCTCTGTATTTTGTGATATGCAGCACCCATCTAGGACTGTGGCATGTGTCACTAATAAATTCAGTGGTAAACTGTACTTTTCCTACATTCTCATCAGCTACAATATCATTCTGAAACATATCACTTTAATAGAAAAATATATTGTTCAACTAGCACGCACATGTAGGAGCTAACCTTTGCCATGGGTAAGTATTAAACAACACTATTTTCATGAAGTTTTCAGATCCTTCTGGTTGCAAAAGACTGTCACCTGCTTCGTGTTGTGTAGAAAAAGATTATTCCTCTTTACCTTCCAGGCAGAGCAGCAGGGTATGGAGAAAGTCTTCTTTGTCAACTCACTCCTGGCAACTGAGATGAAAATGATAGGTTTTTTACAACCCATTTACCAAAGCAGGAGTAATGCTAGGGAAAAAAATATGAAACATTGATGCACACCCCATATAAGGAAAAAATATGTTATTGCCAGAACAGCAACACAGAAAAAAAAAAAAAAAGAACAATCAGATTTATAAGATCACAGTAAAGCAGTAAAAATCTGAAATAAAGACACAACCAGGCAACCCTTCTGGGAGAAATAATAATAGAGGGAAGAAAAGTATACAAAGGGAGACAAACTGAAAAGCTAGTGGCCATAAGCAAATGTTTTTACAGGTCTAAATACATAAAAGAATTAGTATTCTCCAAATTTCCTTAACTGTGTCTGCACTTGATACCACACAGGAAACAGCAAGGCAAAAGGTAAGAAAGAAATGTCCTGGATACATGAGGAGACATACCAGTGTGACAGATTTGCAGTTTAATCAGATTTTGCTAACCTCAGTCACTCGGATCATAAATTATTATAAAAAACCTTCTCACAAGTCCTCCCTTAATTTCTTCCACCTGAAGGACTGTGCTTAATCTGCTGCCCCCCTCCATGGTTTTGCTATGATGCCCTTTTCCCACTGCCTTTAGAGCCTAGGGAAGTCAGGCTGTTGTTTCACAGCACTAGATTTAGGACTCCCAATCTCATTCCCGGCTTCTTCATGAACTCCCTCTCTCTTCTCATTCCCTGCAATCAGACCCCCACAGAAAGAGTATCTGTACTGAACAGCTGTCATTGTAAGGGGATCAACAATTACCTTAGCTGTCTTCCCACCACCTCTAATGCCACCATCACCAGATCTTCATTATTTTCTAACTCCACTGAAACCTATTTGTAAACTCCAACCCCCAAATACTTTTTCTTTCAACTTAGTTCTCCTTTAATTTGTTCCTTTATGAACCACTCCACTCTGCTTGTCAGTATGACACATACACCGCACAATAAAAGCCTAAGTAGAGTCTTCTCTTTTTCAGGTAAGGCCAGGTAGGATGTTTTGCACCTCATCAGCTGTAATGTGTGTGCTGCTCTGTTTGAGCTACAGCTGGGCAAAGGTCATCCCTCCTCGAGGGAGGTGATTCTGCCCCCCTACTCTGCTCTTGTGAGACCACACCTGCAATACTGCATCCAGCTCTGGAGCCCCCAACATAAGAAGGACGTGGACCTTAAGAAGAAGCAGGTCCAGAGCAGGGCCGCAAAGATGATCAGAGGGCTGGAGCACCTGTCCTGTGAAGACAGGCTGAGAGAGTTGGATTGTTCAGCCTGGAGAAGAGAAGGCTCTGGGGAGACCTTATTGTGTCCTTTCAGTACTTAAAGAGGGCCTACAGGAAAGATGGAGACAGATGTTTTACAAGGGCATGTAGTGATAGGACAAGGAGTAATGGCTTCAAACTGGGAGAGGGTAAATTTAGGATGGATATTAGGAAAAAAATTTTTCACTATGAGGGTGGTGAGGCGTGGTGAGGCACTGGAAATATTGCTCAGGGAAGCTGTAAATGCCCCATCCCTGGAAGTCTTCAAGGCCATGTTGGATGGGGCTTTGAGCAACCTGGTCTAGTGGAAGGTGTCCCTGCCCATAACAGGGGGTTGAAAGTAGATGATCTTTATGATCCCTTCCAACCTAAACCATTCTATGATTCTAGATTGTCTCATCTTACCCATCTGTACTCTCTGATACTTGGAAAGCTGGCAATGTTCCACAAGGACACTTACCCAGTTTTGGCTCGGAATTCTCTCTCTAAATCTTGATCTTGTCCTTGCAGATAGGTAATACCACTGGGATGGGAAGATATCCTTTGGATGTGTCCCCATCCCTTCTTACATGCAGTAAGTATGACCTCCCTTGGTATAACAGAACTCCTGTGTTCCCTGATATATATCAGTGTCCTTTCATTTTCAGCCAGCTTTCAGTTCCAGCTCTGGCATAGCAAGTATGAAACAGATGATATTTTCAAGAACTTGACATGTTTTCGTTGTATCTCATCTGGAGGACAACTCCATGACTTCAGAAATTTCAAGTGAAGTTAGTGAATGAGCATCCTTTCCTTTTCTTGTTGAATATCTGTCTTTCAAGTTGTGACCTAAATTACAGTGATATGCTTAGAAGCTTTCAGATTGGCCTCTATGGATTTCCATCTGTGTTAAAAGTAAAGTACCTAAAAGGTGAGCAAGTAATGTAATTATTGCTTAGGCTTATTCTATAGTCAACAGAAAAACCTAATGTATGTAGATAACAGTTCATTAATGTTGTCACCAAACTCAAGTTTGGCTCAATATTTAAAGTTTTCCATCTCTCTCCCTTAATCCAGGGACAAGGATTCATTTTGCTTAATTTTGAATCAGACCAGATTGCAGCATTTCATCTGTGTTAACCTACATCATGCTTTTTAGCAAAGCACACCACAAAGGAAACCATGGGAAAATTTCTGAGCCTCATACAGAATAATTAGGAGTTTCCGACAGGATTTCTAAACAGCATCATACAATAGCCATCATTCAAACAAAAATGGGAATTTGGAGTTATATTTCTGAAAGTATTTACTCTCTGAGGATGTAATTTGTGGAACAATATATAAAAGAGTCGAGCAACAGAATATGTGCAGCTGTTCCTATTTCTCAGTGTAAATTCAGAGGATCCTTCAGAAGACACAGAAGTTACAGACATTTGATCTCATGTCAGTCCCAAACACCTTCATCAGGAGATCAATGTGTGTTAGCAGGTTCTTCTTTGACCACGGTGGAGCATTTTACCTACAGCAGGTGTAATTTGCTGAAATGAATCTTAGATACTTGTACTCTGTTCATTGCTGTAAGTACAGTCTATGGCTACTGTATTGTAGAAGATGATATGCCATTGCCATAACCAGCCTATCTGCTATCCTTTCAAGTTCAAGGAGTCTTCTCAGAATAGTGATTTCTAGAGATACAGACACTCTCAACAACTGGAGAGGAAAGTTAAATTACTTTTGCACTTGCTGTTTTATATTAACAGGAGCAGTTTAGGAAATGGTGGACCTGGTTGCTAACCCACTAGAGATGTCCATTTAATAGGGAATCACATTTCAAAAAGGTGAGTTCTCAGATGAATAGACTAGAACAGAAAACATTGCAGGCAAAATCACAGTACCAGTAGGTGTTTCAGAGTTGCAGTATGATCTGAAATATCTTGCTTTGTACTATCCAAAAAGATGGAATATCGTGGAATAAAAGTGGACTCAGAGAGTAATGATAGTAATGGTTAAGGGCACAAAAACATGTAAGAAACTTCTCTTAAGAAGGATTGAAAAGACTGGGATTTTTCCTTTGAAAGAAAGAGTATAAGAAGTAACAAATAAAATACCTAAAACAGTAAAAGCATGTTGGAAGGTCTCTCTATCCCTAAATCATTTCTCCATTGCTAAAATAGGGTAAATATACTCTTGACCATTTATCTGGAGTTTCAGAATGAGAAATAGGGCATGACTAAAAACATAAAAGCCTTCACAAATATGCCTTCTAAAAAGATTATGAATCCAGCAGAACACTTACATTCACGATGAAGTTTAGATAACCTTTGAAATAGCCCATTGGTACTGTAAGTTAGTATATGTCTGAGTGACATAATAATCAGAAGCAGGGAAGATATATCCATTTGTATCCACAGCATTTACTTGCATTGCTGTTAGCACAGCCATTTGCCCTGATCACCTTGTTGCAGATTATCTTCGGCCAGTGAGGTGGTTGTCCTTCAGAATTACGCTTGTACGCCACATTAGTTCCAAAGGACTTCACTATTATTACCATTCTTATCACAGGAATGAGGAAAAAGCTCTTGTCAGTGGAGTCTGGCACACATGCAGTGGTTATACCAGTACTATTTTTGTTAGGGATGTGATTTTCTACTGAAATATTTATGCTACTACCTTCCTCAGTATGAGCACAGCTGTAATACATCTGTGTATGTGCATGTACTGAAGAACAGTATAGTCTCCTTCCCTGTGGGGAAGCATACACTAAGATAGGAACTTTATCCTTTTGTATCTACATCCCCACATGAATGTAATTAAGCAGTGCAGTCTTTCTGCTATAAATTGTATGTCAATATCTGTACTTATTAACTACTGCAGAATCAGAAAGGTGTTGCTATTATCCAACATAGGTCCACAGGCACAACTATATTTTGACTAGAAAATAATTTAATAGTATGTCATTCTGATGTATAAGAGCTCAGCATCCGTATTAGTGGTAACATGGTACCTAATGACATTGATTATACCATTTAGAAAGGGCTTTTAGGACTTAAATGAATAGGTTTTGCATATAGTGTTCACTTCCAATGTCCAGTATAGCCAAAAAAAGTACATATTAATCTTTGAGTAAATTTGTTTCCCTAAGCTATCAAAGTGGTTCATTTACTAACACGTATTTCAGTTTTTCCCTTGCTGCTGTCAGCAATAGGCAAATAAGTTGCTCAGCACCTTAGTTTGCACCATTTGTTTTGTTCAAGGTGTGCTGGCACTGCTGCCCCATGTTTCTTTTTAATAAATGCCCTTATTTTGAAAAGAATATCTACCTCAAGTGCATAGGGGTCCTTGACTAATAATTAGCCACGCAATTTGGTAGAGACATAGAAAAAAGAACAAATAACTATCAACATTTCTATTCAGCAGCAAAGTTTCAGAAAGGGAAAAAAATGGTCTTATGCTTGTCATGCTGAGGCTAAAGACATTGGAGATCAGTTCCTGGGCTTCCTATATTTGTTTTGCTTGACCTTGAGAAAAACCTCAGGCCACTTTGGTAGGTTAGTGGTCAACCTTAGTACTATTTCCCTATTGGTTACATGGTTCAAACATCTATTGTGCCCATAAAATCAGAATATCCTGAGTTGGAAGGGACCTACAAGGATCATCAATCCCTTGACATCTGCGATTAATCACAGGTCAGGCTGGTCAGCAGGTAGAACCTCAATCCTCAAGCCCTGAAATGGGATTTACCTATTTTGTCTGGAGGATGTGATGGTCACTTTCCATTGCTTTACTCACCCACTTATAAATTAAGACAAAAATACTTTCTTCTCCCAACAATTGCTTGCCTTCATAAGACCCTATTTACAGGTTCAGAGGTTAATCCTCTGGTGTAAGAGTTAATCCAAGATAATGCTAGTTAAAGTTGTCTGACGGCTATGTCTATACATCACATTGGTTCAAATTTTTATACATAGTTTCCAGTAAAAGGTAATCATTAACTAGTTATGTTAGTTAATTACACAGTGCCAACCTGCAAAGGGATTTCAAGCTTTTGGATTTTCTCTACAAAGGCAATACAACTACTCAGGTCTCACCTCTTTCAGAAGCCATTTGCCTTTTTGCGGCTTCCGGAAATGAAGCAAAAAATCAAAATTAAAATGTTTGAACAATTCTAAGTTAGGGAAACAAGATGAATCGGCTCAGCTCTGACTATTAGCTCAGCTTCCATCCTCCAGCCAATCACATTCCATTGCTGAGTGGTCAAGTCAGGACTTGGCTGCTTTCTTACAGAAACAAGAAAGTACTATACCTACTCTTACTCTTTTATCTGATTGTGCAAGATTGACCACTCACTTGTCCTCAATCTTCTTAGGTTTTCAGGTAGAAGTACAGACTCTGACAAGTGAAGATTTCCAAAGAAAATAACAATGCAACACTGGTATAGCAGCCCAGCTCCTTCTAAGACACATGGTTTTAAGAAGATAACTGAGAGCAGGTGACTTCTCAATAGAATCTGAACTATGCAAAGCAGAACTGGTGGGAAAACACATTTCCATTTTGCAATAAACTTTCATTTTCCAGATAACTTTCACTTTAAATAGAACCCCAAAAAAAACTGACCACTATAATGGGATTGAAACTCTGCAGCCCTTCATTTNCAAAAAAAAAAAAAAAAAAAAAAAAAAAAAAGATGTTTTCTGGGACCCAGAGCTTCTGGCTGCATGGGATTATTACATTTAGCACCACTAAACTGTGGTGACATATTGCACAGAGCAGTTCTGTTGCCCCCCACATTGTCCCAAGACCTGCAGGTTCCCGTGCTGTGGCACAGACCCACAAGCTGCCTGCCGCAACACAGCCCTGCCCCTCGCCTGAGCTGGGGCTCTCTGGGTTGCTAACCTCCCTACCCGACAGCAGTGAACGGTGTGTCATGATGTACCCTTAATGTTTCATTGGTGGTGCCTCTTCTATTTAGTGCCAGTCAGGAATTCTTCAGATATACACACAAAAAAAAAAATGCTGTTGTCTGAACAGTACTTTGAAAACCCATAGTGATCTAATAGAAATATAATTGTGTGAAAAAAAAAAAAATATTTAATATTACAGTAAAAGGATTACCATAGCAATAAGGATCAAGGTCTAAGATATTTGCTAGGCAATTAACAGTCTGGCTACATTAACCAAATTTTCCAGCTGGTCATAAAACCATAAATCCTAAGTTATGATTGCTGATTTTCCACAAGAAATGTCTTTGGCTAATTTTCGATATAAATAGTAAAATAAAAACTGTCTGACTTTGTCCATATATCACATTGCTTTATGGCTTTAACTTCTTGTGGTTTGTAACATAACATAAGCATTACACTGCCTCACTTCGTATATGAATTTGAGATGACTATCTCGCTAAGGATGAAAATGTGTTTTGCAGGTTTCCCAATGAATTGTACAGTTACATACGGTCTTCAATAAATATTTTTCTACATTTTAATGGCTATTTAGAATCCTCAAAAATATCAGGCATCTTATTAATTGCATTGCAATAAAGACCTAAGTCCTGAGATGTTTTACATCTGAATGTACAGACTGATAATGAATGTGGAATTGCTCATTCTACAATTACCAGTAATTCTATATGTAAGGTCCAATTGTAGTGTATAACATTTTGTGTGCAAGAGCTAAAAATATGGTCTGCTTGTTGACTGGCAGAGATTTTCCTGTCGCTGCAGACTAGTTAATAAAGCCATCGATTACTTGAAAGTGTAGCAGAGCACTAAAAAATTCCCTGGTGTTACAGAAGTGAGAGAGATTGAAAACACAACAGACGGCAAAATTAAATAAAATACAAATCTGTCTTACACCTCACGACTTGGGACATTTTATTCATAATTTAAAAAACAAAACAAACCAACCAAACGAAAATCCACCAGAAAGTCTGTCCAGAGGAACAAACTTAATAATACTTATTAAAATTTTTAGTAGGCAGGGTATATTCATAGAAAAATGATGATAAATGAAGAGATTGTTCTTTGTAAGCTAAAGAGACTAGGATAGATTACTAGTCAGTCAAAACAGAAGTGGGAATTAGTCAGTAGTGCAAAATAGAAAATATTAGAAACTTTTTGCAGCAATTATTGAGAAATCAGTTCAACTGGCTGTAATTGAAGCATGAAAAAGATGAATGTCTGGAAAAAGGCCCTGACCCTGCAAGTATTTACACATGGCCCAGCTTTAAGCATGACAGTAGTCAGCTGGCTTAAAGTTCAACAAGTGCCTAATTATCGGCCAAATCTGGGGCAAAAAGGGAAAATAAAGGAATGAGGGACTGCTTAAAAAACTAAAATGTATTCAAAGAGTTAATAAAAGGGACAAAAGAAATCAGCTTGAAGAAAGGGAAGCATTTCTTCCATTTGGACATCAGGACTTGACTATCGAAGACATCTCTCTTCTTCTGTCTCGCCCCCCTACCTTCTCTCCTAGGTGCATGGTGGATTCAGGCTGCAACACCTCCTGGCAGGTGACCCGTCTTCTCACTTGCTCACAAGCAGCAAATGTAATTTAGGCTGCTATGTAAATAACAACAGCTGAAGGATTACCCAGCAGAGAAAAAGATGAATAATTTGATGGTGGCTGCCTCAGATTCACAGGGAAATTAAGCTATTTCAAACAGCAACAGCTTCAGTACTGAACTGTCTATGGAAGAGAGCTATTGTTATTAAAATTAGTAAACATTTCTCCTTCGCTCTTTTCTTTTTTGTTGTTCTATCATATTTCCATAAAGTTTTTTGTTCTCTTTTTTTAAAGGAAGAAAAGCGTAGTCTGCTACTGAATAGCACATACAAAGTCAATCACTCGCAGAGGGCATGTATACAGCTTTAGGAGTGTGCATGATAATCCATTTACAGAAAATACAACAGTCACTGCACTTAAACGCCATTAGAAGGAGGGACAAAATTCACATCGCACTTACAGTTTCTCTTTTTCCTTGCCTTCCTTTCAAGCTGGTGACTTAGCTTCTCAGGTGTCTCTTGTTTTTTTATCACTCCTCCTATCCTTCCACGGGAGATTCTGAATAGAGATGAGACTAAACTATTTTTAGATAGTAAGTAGATCTGTGCAAAACTCAGTTATTTCATGTTGCAGGGATTCATGCAGTCTTTTGGCTTTTGATTTGTTTGATCTCACATACTCTGAGTTATGCTTTGAATTTTATGTTCAGATAAATCCAAAAAATCAAAGCAAAATTCATCTGAAAGCACCAACACCCTGTTGCCATTGCAGATGGTCTGCATGAAAGAGGTAGCTGTAACCAGCTTCAGTATTTGAACACAAAAGCACAGTCCAGACCTGGTTCACTATAAAGTTTCACCAAGAGTTACCTTAACCTAACCCAAAATTTGATGGTTTGGCTTCAGGACATATTGACCATTGAACTCAAGACAGAATGTGTCATTTTATTGCTTATTTTAAAATCTACTGAGTTTTATAATGAAAATCCTACATCATTTAAATTTTCAAATGAAATAAAACAACGATCACAGTTTGCACTTTTTAAGGGTAAGAAGATACTCAGCAGCACACTTATGGAGGAGATCCACATGGCTTAATAAATGCATGATGAAAATGTCATCCTTGTGGAATCCTGAAGATTTCCTTTGTGCACATGGAAACCTTCTTCTTCCCTTTCCCCTTGTTGTACTCTCCTTATTTTGTTATATTTTGTCTTAAGTCTGTAAGCTCTTTGAAGAAGGGATCAGCTTTTTGTTCATTTTTCATCACTGCACTGTTCAGCATAAAGCATTCAGCATGAAGGCAGCCTTTATCTTTCATACCACACCACAAATAACAGACCCGTCTTCAGAAATAGTTGGTGGGGCTGGACCTGTCCGAAGTACCACACGTAAAAGGAAAGTACTCAAACCTGAAAAGAATTCCCCATCTCCCTATAGGGTTTTGCACTTAACCAAGATGTGGCAGAACACGTCTCTCTGTCTTCTGTAGTTGGCGTTTCCACTTGTTTTTCCTGGTACTGCATTAAATTCAAGCTCTGTCCCCCAGTATTCAGCCCTAAGAAAAATCCTGGAGCAGCAAAATTACTCTGCTTGGTTTCTTTAAGCAGGGCTTTTAACTGAGTGCCTCATTTCCCTTCCAGACAGCACAGCTACTCTTTGTCTTTGGCCTCAGATGAAGTACTTACTGGTTTTTCACATGCATGCTTGCAAGTGGGTCAGCTCCAGCTAGCCTAATGCCTTTCCATGTCTCTTCCAGCGCTGCAGCTCTTACTTTGCCCTTCCCCATGCTGTATGCTGCCTCCTCAGACCTGTGGAGATTAAATGCGTGCTACATTGTTAGCTGTTTTGAATGCTGGCAAGCGCCTTCGTTTGTTTGGAGGCAGCACACGCTCTCCATCTCTCTGCACAAGGTCAGCGGCAGCCAGAGGTCCCAAATGCTTCTGGAGTTCACTTTTGGCTCTGGAGGCATGTTTCTAACAGCAGACTCTGGGTCTCAGTAAGCCTGAGTACGCTGTCACAGTAAGGCACCCATTTGGTGTAGGGTATGGAGAATAACAGCAGCAGTTATTAAGTACAATTTTCAAAGTAACCTCCATTTACCAGGTCAGCGCCCCAACAAATGAATAAAAATAACAGATATGAAGTAAATGTTTTTGTTTGAAAGACTGAGCTAATGCTCAACCTAGCTTTCTTCCTTACAGTAGATATGGTCATTTAAGAGCATAATCCAATTTTACTTTGGAAGGATGCTCTGAACAGAGGATCTTCTTCAGCAGAGCTGCCTGGGAGGCTTGGAGAGTTCAACTGAGTTTGACTCCATTCTGTTCCCAACAACCAATATTCTCTAGCTGCTGCATGGCAAATGTGTACTGTCTACAGCACAGTACCTTGTGACTCCTAGTGAAAATGCCCAGCCCACCCAAGCCTGTACAAACTTTGTGCAATTTAAAGAGAAAATTATTCTAAGATAAGGACTGATAATATTACATTTTTTCATAGAAAACATTGGGTTTACAGAAAATTCTATGGTCAAAACTTAAAGACCATGCATATAACTGCTCAGTGTTCAGAAAGAAAATGTCACAATCATGCACACTCCTCTGAAACTTCATAATTTATTTCAACCTGTAAAGATGCACTGGTCATCTGCTTCATTTATCCTGCTGTAAATTCTTTCTGCTCAACAAACACTGCCATATGGAGCCCCATAAAAATGTAGAAAATTCTAGGCTAATATTAAAGCTGTGAACCTCTATTACTTTCCAAAAATTTAGACAGAGCATGTTGATTTTTTAAAGATAAAATTAAAAATGAAGTAGCCAATCCTTTGAAAGTATGAATGGTTACAGATCATGTGTCACTTTAACCTTACACTTATAGAGATACCAGCCTTCTGACTTCTACTCTTTGCACAGGGAAAACATGCACGGAAAATGAGGTCCATTTCTCTTACACACGACTTAGCAGTCTTCAGCTTATAAAGAAATTTCAGAAAAAGCATCCCCAATAAAGTCTAAACTTCACGTATCGTGTAGTAAATAGTACTGCTATGTCTATTATATTCTACACATATATATTTAGAATTCTGGTCTTTTTCTGTGTTTTGATTACCATCGTTCTAAGTAAAAAACCCATCTGCCAAAGCCTCTGTATTCTGCATCTAACTGGAGATAACCATGGTTACAAAGCCAAGTGCTAAGCATGAAATTGCAGGCTTTAGATACAGCAAAAATGATATATTGGCACTCTGGCATACACAGACACATCTGCACCAGATCCCGTATTTGTGTACTAAGAACAGACTGTTTACAAGATAAGGTGACTGACATTCTTAATTACAGATGCATACCTCTAGATAAAAGAAGATTATTATTTGCATAACCTGATTGCTTACTCGAATATTATACAGTGCTAGAGCTAATAAAAAGGCTTTAATAATTTTGAGAACAAGAGGTAATTTTTTTCTTTTCTTTTTTTGGGGGGTGGTGAAGACATATGATATAGTTTCTTGCAAGAGAGTCTCCCAGTCTCTCTATACGTACATAATTTTATGTTAACTGGATACATATATTCATATGTACACACCCCCACTCTGGGAAAGGAGAAAAGGCAAAATATACTCAGATATAGGACTTGAAGCAGAAAGGATTCTCAGAATTTTTCTGATCACTTGAGAGAGAGATTGTCATGCTGTAATTTGACACAGTTTTGTTATCCTATCACTTATAAATTAATTCTTTGGATGTGACAATTCTAAAGTGGGGGAAAAAAAAGGGGGGGAGGAGGGGCATGTAGAGAGATAGGACCAGGATTGGTTTAGGTTCTTTTCCCTAATTCTTTCCTGCAGCATTTTGCTAATGAGATACACAGTAAAATTACATCACTCATGCATTATTTAACAACATGTCCTCTGGAGTTTCTACAGCTTGAGCTTAGATGACTCATGAGCTTGAAATCAGGGCAGCTCTAGGCAATTTAGGTTTCAGAACACAGAAACCGTGTACATGTTTTTCTATGTCCATTATTTTTCAGAGAGGAGATGTCATTTTTTGACTTGAACTAGCTGGGGAAACTAACATGCTCTTGGAATGACAGTTACAAAAAAGTGATCTGAATATGACGACTGACTTTCCATGCTAAGATGTGGTGTTCAGGTAAAGTTAAATGCAGAAATCTTCACACTGGCAAAAATCACTATGATTTAGTGAGTAAGAAAATTTGACAATTTAAGATGAAAAATTTGCCCAACTAGACTAGAAAATAACAATGTCAAATATGTATGTTATCGTGTTTACAGAGTCTGAAGTTCATTTATTAACCCCTGTCCTCCAAAATGTAGACATGCGTCCGTATTATGTTACTAGCAACTAATGGACAAACAGCAGTTAGTTTGCTGCCACTAGCAGCCTTTATGCTGTTTTCTTGCTGGTTATGTTCTCCAGGGCAAGCTCGAATGCTTTATCAACCAAACTAACTATGAAGGACACATCTGAATTAAATGCCAAAATTAGATCCCCCCAGCTGGCAGTCTTTAAGTTTGGAATCTAACAAAACTGATGGTAAAATATATTATAGCATAATATATTAGCATAATATTCAATGAGGTTTCTGCCTTGTAATCACATCTGAGATGATTCACCCACAAGCAGGAGGGCAGCTTGATAAAGATTAGTGACACATAAAAAAAGCAAAAAACATTTAAAAAATGAAGCACGACAGGTTTCCCTTGTTCTGTTCAGTGTCAGAGCACATTTTAGGCCCGCGCTTTCCTTCTACAAACTGGCCTGCAAAAGGTGGTTGATCTGCTACAAGGAAATTTCCTTCTGGCAGTTCTGGTCATTGAGAAGGACTCTTCAAGAGACCATCCAAATGCAGGCTACCAGTAACTGCAAAGGGCAAAGACCCTCACACAAGCAGGGCCAGATTCTGAGCGGCACAGCTTCTTTCTGCTGTATGAAGCCTGAGTGTGCAGTGGGGGTGGGGAATTGTGTAGCCTCATTCCCTTCGTTACAGAATCACAGAACAGTAGGGGTTGGAAGGGACCTTCAGAGATCATCTAGTCCAACCTTCTTGCTGAAACAGGTTCACCTAGAACAGGTCAGACAGGAACACATCCCGACAGGTTTTGAATATCGGCAGAGAAGGAGACTCCACAACCTCTCTGGGCAGCCTGTTCCAGTGCCGTCAAAATAAAGAAGTTTTCCCTCATGCTGAGATGGAATTTCCTATGTTCCAGTTTGTGCCTGTTGACCCTTGTGCTGTCGCTGGACACCACTGAAAAGAGTCTGGCCCCATCCTCTTGACACCCACCCTTTAGATATTTATAAGCATTGATAGATCCCCTCTCAGTCTTCTCCAGGCTAAACAGTCCCAGGTCTCTCAGCCTTTCCTCATAAGAGAGATGCTCCAGTCCCTTGATCATCTTTGTAGCCCTTCGCTGGACTCTCTGCAGTAGTTCCTTGTCCTTTTTGCACTGGGGAGCCCAAAACTGGACACAGTACTCCAGATGTGGCCTCACAAAGCAGAGTAGAGGGGGAGGATGACCTCCCTCAACCTGCTGGCCATGCTTTTTTTTAATGCACCCCAGGATACTATTGGCCTTCTTGGCCACAAGGGGACATTGGTGGCTCATGGTCAAGTTGCTGTCCACCAGGACTCCCAGATCCCTCTCTGCAGGTCAACCCTTAACCTGCACTGGTGCATGGGGTTATTCCTCCCCAGATGCAGGACCTTACAATTGCCTTTGTTGAACTTCATTACCTTCCTCTCTGCTCATCTCTATAGCCTGTCCAGGTATCACTGAATGGTGGCACAATCTTCTAGTGTATCAGCCACTCCTCCCAGTTTTGTGTCATCAGCAAATTGCTGAGGGTGCACTCTGTCCTCTCATCCAGGTCATTGATGAATATCTTGAATTAGCTACTGTTCATGTTCACTGGGAGCTGTAGAGGGCAGCAATAAAGTTGTCATGAACTGGCTTGACAGTTTGTTCATCCTTCTGCTCAGCTGAGACTGCAAATGTGTCCTTTGGCTGTGCCCTGAATATCATCTGAAGTGGGGCATGACATTATAATACATATATACATGCATTTCTAATACTGGCGAGCACATGCATAATCACATGCACATAGCAAGACCATTTGTGGCATCAGATACTGAGTAAAGCCCTTCGCTTTCAGGTGCGCTGATGTGACATGGAATCCACTTGATCAGCAGAGGAAGCCAGTTAAGCAGGTGAAGGTCAGCTGCTGGCCTCAAGACAGTTCAATCCAGAGATTGCTCCCTCGGCAGGCTCTCTTAATGGATGCAGTATTACACAGGGAAGAAAAGATGCCTTCTTAGATAACTAAGACCTAAAACAGACAGACCTCTTCTCTTTACAGACAAACTTGAGGTGAAAAGAAAAGTGGAGAAGCCACAGAGAAGCTAGTGTAACATGTTTCTTCTGCTCAAAATCCTCACTCACATGGGCAGCTGCGAGCTGCACACTCAGTTCTGGAGTAATCTTCAAAGTCATGACATGCAGCGATCATGCAACCTGGAAGGCCCCAAAGTACACGTGCAGGAGTATCACAGGGATATTTTTCTTTCTGCAGAAAAAAAATATATATATTTAGTACTTTACACTGATTTCATGTTTACTCACTAAAAGATAGGCAGCTCACATAGCCAAAGGAGTTACAGCGACAAGGCTGTCTTGACTGGGGCAGCAGGGAGACACGGCCTGGGACAAGACTCTGTGACACAGCCAATATCTTGTAGTTCTGTGCTTCTTTAATGAGGCAATGTTAAAATATAGCTTTTTTTCCCTCCTAAAGTTCATTAAAATCATTACCTCCTTAAACTCTCACCACTTCACTATGTCAGCTTTGACTTTGTCTTTATTATGATAAAACCAATGCAATTTCATCCTGCCGTTTGTTTGTGTAGGTTAGTTCATCCTATTTACCTGTTCTTGCAGTTGCTTTTCTGGCAGACTGTTCTTCCAGAGTTTATCCATCCAGATGGACATTTGTACAGGGTTCAGCTCTCTGACTGAACTGTCATCACCTTGAGGCATTACTGTAATGTAAACAATACGTAATCATTCCTCCTACTCAAGGCCAACAGGTGAGTGCAAATACAAAATCAATATGACAAACAAAGAAGAAGCAGCAGAGAGTAAAGCTGCAAAGTTATATGTAAATGATTGCCAGAGTTTTAAACATCAATGAGATGTTTTCTTATGAGGCACTGAAATTGTGTGTATATAGGATGACAGAAGGCTGTAGACTCCAGAGCAATAGAAATCCCAGAGTACTGACGGATCAACAAGAAATAATTAGAGAGAAATATGCAAGTTAAATGAAAAAAAATCCATATTACTCCAACCTGTGGTTATACAAAGAAATACATATGCTTTCACACTTTTAAACAGATCCACAGAAAAGGTCTGTTTTCCTACAGTAAATTACAAAAACAATGGAAGAAGTTTCAATCTTCTTATGCTTCTGGACCCCTGGAAGGAGTCAGTGACAGAGTAGCGACACAGCTGAGTGGATATAAATTGGAACTGCTGCTGTCCTAGCCCAGCCTAGTCAAACCCTAACACTAAGTATTGGCCAAGATTCACACTGTACCACAACCTCTCCCAAGGGCTACAACGGCACAGTGAGATCACAGAGCAGAATAGATGAGCTTTTCATGTAATTGTCACTATGGAAGACACATTTCTGAGAGAGGCAGAACCAGTGCAGCCAGTTCTGCAGTCCCTTTCAGGGAGGACTGCCTTAGGCCTGTCAGATGCAAGCTGCAGGCAGGCAGGATTCGTTTCATGCATTGTGTAGGTTAGGACCACATCCAAGAATTAACATATTACCATTTGTCTTCTTTCAGTCCTTCTCCTGTAGCCATAGTTTCTGTTCTGGTGACTCTCAAGCTATCCTTCTTGACTTCTCAAGCCATTTTAGAGTGCAATAATAGCTAGTCAGACTCTAAGAAACCCAGGAGTAAGGTTTTTTTCATAAGGATATTCATAGATTTTCTATTAATACAGAAGAAAACACCTTTATTATTCAAAGTATGCATTATCTGCAGCTATAGACAAGTAGAAGTTTACTTCAGATTTTTCATTTGCTGAATACCTCAATATCTGAGCTCTGCCACTGCCTGCTCCCTCTCCCCCTGCAATTCACATCGCCCCATCATCCCCACAACACTGACAAGGGCACAGGAACATGAGCAGAGGAATTTGTTGGATTCAGAGCCACCTTGGAAAGGAACCCACACACTAGGATTATCTGCAGATTGCTTCTTAGGAATGGTATTTTAAAAGGATGTATGTAATACAAACATCTCAGGGGTAACTTAGAGCCTAGCAACTCTGTAGTGCCAAAACATACCTTTCTCAGTGCAATTTAAGTGGGATAAACACACAGTCTTTTGGATCACAACCTTGTCTTCCCTTTTTTTTTTACCATGACTATCTTCCTTTGCCCCCTCCACATCTTCTTTCTCTTCTTCTGGATAACTTGACCTGGCATAGCCCAAAAATTTAGTTCTGTTACACCTTTCATATAACACATCTTAAAAGCCATCTCTCCTTCTGATAAGTTCCTTTCTCATACACAGTCATCTTACTCCTTGTCCAGCTTGTTGGTCATCATGTTTCCTCTTAGCAGCTTCTTTGCTTCTCAAGAAGCCAGCCAAAGCCCAAGCACCAGAGGATCTCATTTTTCCTCCAATCTACCTGTGTCATGTTTTTTAAGTGTGAACCCCAGACCACTTCTCCTGGGCACTGCATGGCTCTTCTCCTGTCTCTTTCTTTGTACTCCAAGTGTTGTTGAGCACTGCACGAGTTGCAGAGGTTGAGACTTACCTCTTTCACATGCAACTGTAAATTACAGGCCCCAAGAGAAAATAGAGTTTCACTAGTATAACGCAGTGGATACAATAAGTCTATGTCTGCTTTCTTTCTCGAGCAGAGAAAGTCCCAGACTTTCCCAGATGATATGAACAATATCACACCTTGCTTTTCAGGTTGCCATCTATATTGGATGCATGTGCTTATCCTAAATGGGAAGAGAGTAACCAGACAGGGAGGGGACATGAAGATTGCAGGGAGATTGCCTGCAATGAAAGAGTAGCAAGGAGAAATTTTGGAAGAAAACTATACTTCTAACGGAGTTAGATTCTTTTAAACTATGTCACAGAACCACTAGTCAGTGGGGTTTCTGTTCTTTTTTCCACCCTCTTTTTTCTTCTTCTACTCCATCCTTAGAACTCACCAGTAATTATAAGGTCTATTTATTTTTTTAATTTTCTTTGCACCAAATTCTAGCCATAGAAGAAAACATTGCTGTGCAAACACATAGCAAAGTTATAGAGGCTGTCTTCAGAAGTTTATCATCTTCTGCAAGTTTTAAATAAAAAAGCCAAGAGATACCAAAAAAGCAAGACATCTTCTCTCAACATTGTAAGCGAAAGTCTCAGTCCAGAAGCAGACATGTTATTTTGCAGTGTTTTCCAGGGCATCACTGCCAGGTAACATCTAAAGAAACATTGAAAGGAGAACTTCTTTACTTATATTTATAAGGAGCTCTTTCAAATCACAAGTAAAATAGGAGAAAGCAGAAAAATGCTAGTCTGAAAATGTAACTAGTCGATAAAGGTAGCTGATATCCTAGGCCAGTGAAAGGTAGGAGCTGACTTCCTAGTACTGCCTAGAAGATGATAGATTGGATGTGGGTAGGCCATGAAGGCTTTTGGATTCGAGGATTCGTGTCACATCCATCAACTAGTATTAAAGCATCTTCCCTGCTCAGCTCTGCCTGTATACTTGATCATTTGCACTGTTGTATCTGTTTAAATTAGTTTGGTACATATCCTTCCACATGTTTGCAAAGTTCTGTGGACACCTTTGTTACCATGTAAATTATAAATAATAATAAAATACCAAGCCGTTTAATTTTTTATCACCGTAAGTGCTTCCTTCAGGTTATATTATGAGTACCTCCATTCCACAATGCTTAATCCTGATTGTATAGGAAATCAATAAATAAAAATATTACCTGGAATGATTTTCAGTTGAGAAAGTTATCAACATGATTAAAAGCAGTAAACTGAAATTTTCTGGCTTTCATGGTTCTGAGATATTTTTCTTAAAAACAGCTATTCTTATTTCTTATTTCAAAAAAAAAAAAACACAAAAATATTTTCTTGATCCCAGTTACATATACACATCTGTGAAAAAATAGCTAGATGGAAAAGTAGTTTTTCCTCCACTGAAGTGAGAAACTGGTTTACTTTATGTATTCAATAATTATTCTCCATTTGTGAAGTGTTCTGGTGCAAGCTGCCCTTCAGAATGCTGTGGGTTTTTGAATGGTGTCAATACCCATGATTTCCATTTTTTATTTCTATGGAAAAGAGTTCACTATATTTTATACTTCCATTGTTTAAGGGGTATCTATTTCCACTGACTTTTCAACGAAGTTCAGGATTAATTTTAACAGTTTTTCTCTTTGATGTGGTAGACTATGGCCAAGCGCCAGGTATAGATTTTGGCAGGAGTCAGCAGAGCCAATTTATTGCTTCGTCATGGTCAGCTCTGCGCTGTGGAACTTCAGATAAAAACCAGATGACCCTGAAAGAAAGAAAGATTTCCCGTCCTCCATTAAATGAATCAGGACCATTTAGAGTAAACAGCTATGACAACATTATTTTTCCTGCCCTCTCCTTAAAGGTGAGATTTCACTTGCACGATGCCATTCAGTGTATTCTTATCCATTTTTCCTCTTGCATATTCCCCAGGAAAGCATGCACCATGATCAAAAATGTCCTCTTCCGTGGTTCAACGAAGTAGAAAAACACTGGAAAACATTGTCTTTCATGTGTTTGGTCTTCTTGCACCACACAAGTTTTTTAAGGATTTACTCTAGGCAAAATGAAAATAATCTATGAGGATCTAAGTTTTTCGCATTCTTGAAAAAACAAGGAAGCCCCCACAACAGTTATCTGGTTAAGCAGAGAAAAATCAGGAAATCTAGCTGGTCAACTTTCCATTGGACGTGCGAAACAAGGAGGAAAAGAAAAGAAAAGAAAAGAAAAGAAAAGAAAAGAAAAGAAAAGAAAAGAAAAGAAAAGAAAAGAAAAGAAAAGAAAAGAAAAGAAAAGAAAAGAAAAGAAAAGAAAAGAAAAGAAAAGAAAAGAAAAGAAAAGAAAAGAAAAGAAAAGAAAAGAAAGAAAGAAGTATTTTGTCCTAGAGTTTGTTTCTCATCCCCTCTTCACAGCATTTAACTGCTTGTTCATCATAAAATATTGTTCTGAATTAAGTTATGGAGTTGAGAGACATTTTGTCCCTTAAAATAGTGGACTGACTGTTTTTCTCTTTTCTTCTTAGTATGCCCTAGTGGGCCTTATACTTTACACACACATACACTGATTATAAACAAATCAAAGGACTTGTGGGTTTTATGGGGAAATATTTGCTAACCAATCAATACAGGCTTTCAGATTTATGATGTTCTTTTATACAGTAATAGAATCTTTAATGTTTGCATTAGGTAGATTCCTAGTTGGTTGATGAGAAGCTCAACATGAGCCAGCAATGTGCGATTGCAGCCCTGAAAGCCAACCATATCCTGGGCCGCATCAAAAGAAGCGTGGTCACAGGTCGAGGGAGGTGATTCTGCACCTCTACTCTGCTCTGGTGAGACCTGACCTGGACTACTGCATTCAGTCTGGAGCCCTCAGCACAGGAAAGACATGGACCTATTGGAGCAGGTCCAGAGGAGGGCCACAGAGATGATCAGAGGGCTGGAGTACCTCTCCTACGAGGACAGGCTGAGAGAGTTGGGGTTGTTCATCCTGGAGAAGAGAAGGCTCTGGGGAGGCCTTATAGCAGCCTTCCAGTACCTAAAGGGGGCCTACAGGAAAGCTGGGAGTGACTCTTTATCAGGGAGTGTAGCGATAGGATGAGGGGTAATGGTTTTAAACTGGAAGAGGGTAGATTTAGATGAGATAGTAGGAAGAAATTCTTGACTGTGAGGGTGGTGAGGCACTGGAACAGGTTGCCCAGAGAAGTTGTGGATACCCCATTCCATGGAAGTGTTCAAGGCCAGTTTGGATGCGGCTTTGAGTAACCTGGTCTAGTGGAAGGTTTGCAGGGGGTTTGCAACAATTTTAACCATTCTATGATTCTATGATTCTGTACTGAAGTCAACTAACAGGACAGGTTTTTTTCAAATACAGAGACAAAAGGTTCATGACAAATTGGAAAAAAGTCAGCAAAGTTTTGTTTCCTTTGATCTGCTCTGATTTGAAGACTTTTGTGCATAGTATTCAGTCAATAGATTGACTAAAATATATTAACATAATATTCAAGAATCATGTGTTATTCAAGTTGGTACGTAGTTAAACCCAAATTGTTATAACAAATCAAAAATGCTGAACTTTCAGTAACTCATTTTAAAGTAACTTTATCTACTGGGAATGTTTTTAAATTTCATTCACCAGTTACCTTAGATTATTACAGATATACAACTATGGGAGAATTCTTCAATTTTTAAAAAAAAAAAATACTCTATGCAACATGCCTAAATATTTTGAACAGTGTCACATATGCACTGTAATCCTCAATAACTGTTGTTTAATTTTCATCTCACTTACAATGGTGTCCCTCAAGGGTCAGTACTGGGTCCAGTCCTGTTCAATATATTCATCAGTGATCTGGACGAAGGGATAGAGTGTACCATCAGCAAGTTTGCTGATGACACTAAACTGGGAGGAGTGGCTGATACGCCAGAAGGCTGTGCTGCCTTACAACGTGACCTGGATAGGCTGGAGAGTTGGGCAGAGAGGAACTTAATGAAATTCAACAAGGGTAAATGTAGGGTACTGCATCTGGGGAGGAATAACCCCATGCATCAGTACAGGTTGGGGGCCGACCTCCTGGAGAGCAGCTCTGTGGAAAGGGACCTGGGAGTCCTGGTGGACAACAGGGTGACCATGAGCCAGCAATGTGCCCTGGCAGCCAAGAGGGCCAATGGCATCCTGGGGTGCATCAAAAAGAGTGTGGTCGAGGGAGGTCATCCTCCCCTCTACTCTGCCCTGGTGAGGCCGCATCTGGAATACTGCGTCCAGTTCTGGGCTCCCCAGTTCAAGAAGGACAGGGATCTGCTGGAGAGGGTCCAGCAAAGGGCTACAAAGATGATTAGGGGATTGGAACATCTTTCATATGAGGAGAGGCTGAGGGATTTGGGTCTCTTTAGTCTGGAGAAAAGAAGATTGAGGGGGGATCTTGTTAATGCTTTCAAATACTTGAAGGGAGGATGCCAGGGGGATGGGAGCAGTCTTTTTTCAGTGGTGCCCATTGATAGGACGAGGGGTAATGGGCACAAGCTTGAACATAGGAAGTTCCATCTTAACATGAGGAGGAACTTCTTTACTTTGAGGGTGGTGGAGCACTGGAACAGGCTGCCCAGAGAGGTTGTGGAGTCTCCCACTCTGGAGACATTCAAAACTCGCCTGGACGCTGTCCTGTGCAACCTATTGTAGGTGACCCTGCTCTGGCGGGGGGGTTGGACTAGATGATTTCCAGAGGTCCCTTCCAACCCTGACTATTCTGTGATTCTGTGATTATGTGAGAAAGTCAAGTGTAGTCAGAATGAAATTACACTCAAGTGTACATGATGTGTCAAGGTCACTTACAAGCCTTCAAAAAAAAAGAAACCTCAAAGCAAATGTTCAAAATTCGTTTGGGGAAAAATTAATAGAAATATTTTAAGAGAGATGTATTCCTCTGATTTTTACAGTCCTCCGTATTTAGACAAGTTTAGACATATACTAAAAGAGCTTGGAACCTGTTCTTTACTAAAAAAAAAAAAAACAAAATTAAAGAGATAAGAATGTTTTCTATGTTCTTGTTTATATCAATCTGCCAAAAGTGACCAAAGCAGACTGTCAGGCAGTCTAGGTTGTCTCAGCTAAGCCATATACTGCAACCATGAAACACTGCACACACACCTTTGGGAGGTGCATATGAAAGTTATCCAAACTGCAGACCAATAAGAACATCAGCAATATACTTGCTTGTCTTCAAAATGTAAAGAATAGCACTGCAATAATAAAAGGTTTGAGGATGGAGTATAGGGATTTTTTTGTCATAAAGCTTTTGTTTGGCTATTCTACCATGACTTATTAGGTGCTCCCTACTTCATCCAAACCATTCATGCACACACAACATGGACTTTTTTGCAGGTACAAGCGTGCAGCTTTCTGAGGACTACCCCACGGTGCTCTGTCCTGGTGGCACGGTGATGCATTGTGGGATGTTCTGTTAGCACACGGCTTGTGTTCATAGCAGGGTCTTCTTGAAACCACTAGAATGAAGTGATTTTTTTCCAAGGTTCACCTCTTTCTGAGCATGAAGACAAGAGTGATCCATCCTATAACGCTGGCAGCCATTGATCCATACAAGCTGCATAGCTGATGTTTCAACACTGTTCACTGTCCTTTTGGTGGCACATTCTGGCAGGTACCCCAAAATGAAGATTCCATTGCAATGAACATTTTCATGGGGCTAAAGGACAGGAACGGTGTGATGCAGCAAAGCTTGCAGTGGACAGGTCAGCAATTGTCTTTATACCTCTGCAGGAAAATCGGTTCTTCAGTTGGAGAACATCAAGTAGAGGCAGGGCTCCAGGAAACAAGGGAAAGAGCTATTCAGAAAGGCTAAAGACAGATCACAAAATATCTGAAGATGAGCACAGCAGTAAGTTGAAAGAACAGATAAACTGTAGTGCCTGTGTATTCATCATTCTGTTTTGGGAAACCAACTCCTGCCAAGCATTCTGAGCATGACTTTTATTTATGTTTTCCTGTTATGAATACACCTGGCCAGAACCACAGCTGGCATAAATCAGATTGACTTCAATGGAACAATACCAAATTGGAGCAAGTGAGGATCTGGCCCCATGGAAATATTGTATGTCCCTTTTGTGGTATTCTTCTGGTTCCGAAATCAATATTTCATTTATCTTCTGTCCCTGGTACAATACCAATCCTGCTGTAATTGTGTTGCTTTGAGCTGCTGGACGTAGCAGTATTATGCAACTGAGGCAAACTTTCATTTGCCAGAGAGTGCTCATTTTTCAAAGCTGTTCTCCAAAAGCTTTTACTTGTTCCACGCTCCACTTAATATTCTTCCAGTTTTCTCTCACAAGCAAGTTGGTCCCATTAAAGGTAGCAGAGGTCTGAGACCTGACCCTGCTCTATTCCCCAGCTGACACATCTTCATTTTCACACACACAGTGTCTAATTTCAAACAGCTGTTTATCCATTCCCATGCCCTACCCTGTGTCACTGTTTCAATAGGCAAAGTCAAGTGTTGTCACTTATCCTTCCCATTTATTTTGTACTAATCAGAAAGGGGATATACAAAGGATTCCGTTTGCCAATAAATAAAAAGCAAAGACAATCACATACAAGATAATTAATAATGTTTAAAGCCAGGAACACGCTTACTCCTTGGGCTACACTGATCTCACTGATGATGATACTGAGCACAGAATCTGGTAAAAAGAAGTGAGAAGATAAAAGACCTAAGTAAATATTACTGCAATTGGAAGCGTAGGAACAAATTAATACTAACAAAGGAACTGAGAGTGTATACTAACGCAGGAACTGATAATGCATTCATCTCAGGAAAAGTGCCCCCCACTACGTCCTTTTGAAAGACATTTTAACACTAAGTAAAGAATAACCTCTAATATCTCACTTATGAGCTCTGAGTCACCTTCCACACTGCATCTACCTCTAACCACCATTTTTAAAGGGATTTTAGGACTCTACTTTTTTCCTTATAGCCGTACATAAGTTTAGGTGCCACGTGAATATCCCATTGCAATGTTAGACTTTTTACCATTGAAAGCTTTGTATATTCCTGTTCCTCTTCCAAATTTTTTAGTTCTTCTTCTTAGCAAGAGTGTGAAGGGCAGGAGACATAAATAAGCCACAAAGTGACGCTAGGGGATTGGTACCAGTAAAGCCAAAAAGGACAATTATTTAGACAAATCGGGAAAGAGTAAGCACTCTAGCCCATCTGTGTATCTACTAAAGTACTAAATCTTGTATACATATATGAAATAAAATATAACCACTAAATACAGTTTTTCTAAATGCTATTTAGACAAAAGCCCTATCACAGATACAATTAACTTATCCAGAAGGGGATCTGAATGCCCAATTAACAGCTACAACTACAGTGATAATCTATTTTGTGCAAATGATTGTCACTGTGGTGACACAGAATTACTGATTAATAAATCCAAAGTTTCTGATGTACTTCTCGTGAGCTACAATACCATTAACGCAAGTTGGGGGAAGTGTCTCCTGTTTTGTGAAATAGATACAGGGAGTTCCTCTTAGTGCTCTGCAAGCAGTGTTATTAACCCTAAAATATCCCAATGCTCTGAAGCACCATCCACTGGAACTATTAGTACATGTTTGCCTATGTGCCAGCCCAGAACATTCACTGATATAGTTTGCCCTTTAAAAAGGAAACCAAATAATTTCTTCTAGCTGAGTCGTGCTTGAAGTAAGAAGGGAATTTTATTATTCTACTGTGTCTCATTTCATTCTGAGTAGATTCCTTTCCTCATCCTTGGTAGATTCATGTCCTATATGGAACAAGATGCCAAGAGGTTGTGCGTTCTCCATTCAAGACTTAGCTGGACAAGGCCCTGAGCAACATCATCCCGCATTGGAATTGGCCCCGCTTTGAGAAGTTGGTTGGACTAGAGGACACCTCCCCACCAAAGGTCCCTTTCAAATTTAGGTTTTTTGATCATGTGTGTTTTTTGCATTATCACTATCAGTTCGTGAGAGTCACCAGTATGGATGAACATATCTTGCACAAAATAGTTTTTCAGAGGGTTTTGCTGACTTTATGCAAGCATATCTTTTCACTCCAGCTCTCAGCCATCTTTATTTTAGGCTGAATTATCTTAGATTCAAGTATTCTGTATTTTTGCCAGAATTCACCACTGATGCATTTTTCAGTTAATAATTTCTAACTTGTACTTGTTGCAGACAACTGACTCTATATGTTCTACCAAGTGAGAAGCTACACTAGTCTGACTTTTCTATGGCCCAGCATTTCTGTATGAGGAATTACCACCCTAGTAGGCCTTTGTTGAATAATATCATGATAGATGTGACAGGTAGTGTTGACTTTTTATTGAAGTAAGGCAGAAGTATGTTAAAACTCTGCTGATGGTTACAAATTTACACATTTGTACTGGCCAATGTAAATACCTCTGTCATTACTAAATACCTTGGGTATTCCATGCTAAACAAGCTAATTTTGCAGCAATCACTGTGCCCTACAGTCTGTACACCAACAGCTATTATGAAATATTTTACTTCCCTGTATTTCCTGGTTAGTCTGTACCTTCATCTTTCCAAGGCCAAACACCATAAATTCATTGGAAATTTGCTGCTGATTCTTTCCTAGCTTATAGATTTTGACACGTGCTGGAGAATGCATTAAATCTGGACTGTTTTAGCATCAATATGGTTGGAATGTATATGGTTTACCATTTCAAGATCCGTAGCTTTTGACATTCTTTTTTTTATTTCTTTATAAAAACATTATTTTAAATATTCATTCTTTGCCTATGCACACAATATTCATAAGCAGAGCTGTTGAAAGTGTGGTCTCAAGAAAAAATAAAGCTGAAAACATAGTTTTGGAGCAATAAAACTGACTTTGATATTATTTGATTAATAGACTCAGGCAGAAAATAGAGGTTTTAGAAGTGGAAAAAGCAAAATATCTCATTTCAGTTTTGACAAATGGAAATATATAAGTGCATTTTAAAAAGAAAACAAGGCTTGAGTATGTTCAGTAGACCCAGGTTATTTTATGTATATGCTTTTCTGAAAGGCCACTGAACCAAAAGATCTATTATTTGCACATCTCTACTTATGAATACTAAGTGCCAAATCTTCTTTTTTACTTTACCCTTTCTTTCTTTCAAATGCTTGAAGCAAGGTATCTTCTGGGGTGTGTCTGTTTGTCAGTCTTCCTATATCAAAATAACTCTGCCTGATTGTGGAACTTGGATAACGAGGGGAAGCATCTGTGCTTGAAGAATGATTATGACTGGCCCTGCTGTCTCTTGTGCAACCCAGGGAGTGGAGACTTGCCTGGCTAGCATGGGATGCAGATAAGGGGGGAGCCCTGTGTAGGCAGGACAGCCCTGTTTTTCATCAGCAAATGCAAAATAACAGACACTGTGTAGTTCTTTGTTTCTTCAAAAGGCTATCATGCCCAATGACTGACCTCTGCCTCATTACCTGTGAAATGCATGTTAAAGCTGACATCCCTTCATATGCTAATGAATATTACAGAGATCACACTAAACATATATGACTGTAGCACCCATCTCTCCACCCAAAACATACTATGCATCATCTGGCAGGGGGTGAACCTCATAATTTTGGGGATAAAAGAAGGAGAAAATGACTGTTAAATTGGGAGAGAAGATTCTCGATACATGATGGACCAGTTGACAGGCTGCATTCTCTTCCTCCACCCCAGGCAGGGGCACCTTTCTGGGTAAGCAGTGCACCTTTCACCCTCTGAATGTTACCCCCGAGCTGTTGCATTATTACTGTTTTTGCTAGCAATATTAACCTTAATTACTAGCTCTATTTTAGTCAGTGAATTTATTAACGGCAACCTCGAATCTGTTCTGTCGCTCTCAATAAAATAACTTATTTTGCTTTTTGTGAATCTGACTCAGTGAAAGCCCTTTGCCAGGGCTCTGATAGATGAAAGTGAAAGTCCTGTGACTCTGACAGACAAATATCGAAACTACATTCCTTTTAATGTGACAATGACATATTCAAGTATCTGCTGGTTTTCTTGTTGCTATACCCTGAGGATTTTGTGAACAGGACTTTCAGCAGGCACTGTTACTCTAGACAGACTGCCATGGACGTCAGATATCTTCATCTGTATTATGCAGCCAAGTGATATTTTGGGATTTTCAACAACATCCCATAGCTTTTTCGAAACTCAGAATGAATGCATTTTGAAACCAGATTTGATAGATTTGTTGTCCATGTGAGCTCTTAGTCAAACCTGGTATTCAAAAAGGCTACATAAACAGAGTCTTGCTCTACTGAAATGCCTAAAGGCAAATGCTTAAGGCTCGCTAGTTTGTAAAATGTGATTCTCACTTCATATTCGCCAGCTTTGCAGTTTCCTCATCTCAGATGTGTTCAGTATTTCAGAACAAGGTAGTCAGTCACTAATTTAGATTACATGGACATTAGGAAGCATTTCTTTACTGAGAGGGTGGTGAAACACTGGAACAGGTTTCCTAGAGAGGTGGTCGGTGCCCCAAGCCTGTCAGTGTTTTAAGAGGCATTTGTACAATGCCCTTAACGACATGCTTTAACTTTTGGTCAGCCCTGATTGGTCGGGCAGTTAGACTAGATGATCACTGTAGGTACCTTCCAACTGTAATGTTCTATTTTGTTCTATTCTACCTAGTGAAAATTTATCAATTCATAAAATATGATGTGAGAAGCCTTTTTTTTTGTTTACCCTTTTTTTTTCTTGCTAGCACACTGAGTAAAAACAACATTCTTAATCTCCATGGTAAATGCATCATAGTCAAGCAAAAAACATGGAGTTCAAACATAAAGTATCAAGTACTTTAAGTGTTCCATTCCATGCTCAGGATAACACATACATAACAAATATCTGGCAACATGTGAATAGCAATGAGGAAGTCTAAACCACATATGTCAAGCTTCCTGACAGTTGGCAGAGAGGCAAATTGAATGTTTATATTCCTTCATATTTAATAGGTTTGTCTGTGAGTTTCAGTTCAATGACTTAGAGGGAAATCTGAGACCTATTACCTAAGAAGAATGAAACTCAAAAGATTTCTGAGCTGCCTGATGCTTTTAGGTTGCCTGCACTTTGAGTGATTTCCATCTCCCCAGTGAATATGAATTTTCTCACCCCTCCTTCAGGTCAGCACTGACTATTCAGAATAGCTTTGTTGTATGCTATAGAAAATCTTCAAAATTCTGTGTCAGAACTTCAAGGGAAAGCTTGTAAAATGACGTTAGGCAAAGCAAATCCTTCAAATTACTTGCTCAGGAAGAAAATCTCAAGTGAAGCAAAGGCTCCATGAGAAATGAGTATGAGCACAGTTAAAATGGAAATGGAAAACAGAGCCATTTTAAATTGCCAGTTAATCAGTGAAGTCAAAAGAATTTTCCTAGTATTCTTTAAAGAACATCTGTTGTCCCTGGTTAGTTTAGATACGCCAGAATAACAATGTGTTTTCACTGCACTCGACCACAGTCCAGGTGACATTTGTGGACTGTTTACAGCAGAGAAAAGGTAACTGTCTTGGCAAGGATTGGTCATGCGGAGGTTTGGAGACTTAAACAAGGGAGCAGAATGGTCTTTTGACCTGGAGATATCAAACACAAAGCAGGGAAGGTAAACTGAAAAATACAAGAGGTTTCCATTAAAGGTTTTATGCTAGCTGAGGCAATCAAGAATCATACTTAGCTGAAAGAGGCTGAAAATGATCATCTCATTCCTTATGGTTAATTCTAGTCCTGGACAGTCTTCCAGTACTGCTTGTGCAGTTTGGTTTAGGACTGAGGCAAAACTGCACTGTACACAGCAGAGAAACAAGCATGCACATGGCACATATAGAATCATATAATCATAGAATTGCTGAGGTTGGAAGGGACCTTTAAGATCATCAAGTGCAACCATTAACCTAACCTGACAAAAAAACACTTCTAAACCATATCCCCAAGTACCACATCTACTCTTTTTTAAAACACCTCCAGGGATGGCGAATCCACCACCTCCCTGGGCAGCAATGTTGGATAACCCTTTCAGCGAAAAAAAATTTCCTAACATCCAATCTAAACCTCGCTTGGCATAACTTGAACCCATTTCCTCTCGTCCTGTCATTTGTCACTAGGGAGAAGAGGTCAGTCCCCATCTTTCTACAACCTTGTTTCAGGTAGTTGTAGAGAGCCTCCTCTTCCCCAGGCTAAACAACCCCAGTTCCCTCAGTCGTTCCTCATAAGACTTGTCCCCCAGACCCCTCACCAGCTTCATTGCCCTCCTCTGGACACACTCCAGCACCTCAATGTCTTTCTTGTAGTGATTGGCCCAGAACTGAACACAGTACTCGAGGTGGGGTCTCACCAGTGCCAAGTACAGGGGGATGATCACTTCCCAAGTCCTGCTCACCACACTATTCCTGATACAGGCCAGGATACCGTTGGCCTTCTTGGCCACCTAGGCACACTGCTGGCTCATATTCAGCCGGCTGTCCACCAACACACCCAGGTCCTTCTCTGCCAGGCAGTTTTCCAGCCACTCCGCCCCAAGCCTGTAGCGCTGCATGGGGTTGTTATGACCCAAGTGCAGCACCCAGCACTTGGCCTTGTTGAACCTCATACCATTGACCTCAGCCCATCAATCCAGCCTGTCCAGATCCCTCTGTAGAACCACCTCAAGCAGATCAAACTGTTCACTCCCCACACCATTAAATATGATAACTGAGCAGAGTGAATAACTAATGTCATTACCTGCACCCTCTTCAAAGGCCTGGGGATTATTGTAAGGGTAAGTATGGAAATTTGACTAAGGTACTGCATACAGGTAAGAAATTCTGGTGAACAATCCCAGCTGTGGCAGGCGAGACTGTCCATATCATTTCTACAATCTGGCACAAGGGGACAGTCCGATGCACTGCTTTTTGCATACCTTGGAAAGCTGAGACTTTGTCAGAGGTTAGCACAACACTGAGGAGACTGTCACATTTTAGAGGAAGGCGCACACCTTCCCGCAGAGCAGAATAAAGAACCTGTAACTGAATTTTGAAGGTTGCAGCAGACAGTGTGGTGAGGAAGATGACTGACAAAAGTAACATGTGTGGACTAAGAGGCCACTAAACTTGCTTGCAACTGCAATGAGCCAGTACCAGTGGGTGCAAATGGGGATGAGGCTGAAGACAACTCCCTTTAAATATGTCATGAAGAGCGAAAAGGGCACGATAACCTATACTGCACAAGTTACTGCCAGATAGCTCCCAGATGAATGCAGTTAATAAAGTTTTAGGCTAATTAAATGATATCCCCTGTGTTTTGTCATTCTTTCTGCATGTCCAGTACAATGAATAATTTAAAATGAGACTGCAAAATAGAGCTGTTTAGCCTTTTAATCCTTTCTCAAATTAGTAGCACCAGTAGCTTTTTCATTTCTCTTTATTTCCCTTCTAGTATTATTTAAAGCACATTTGTGGTTTCCAGGTAGGTTTGCAGTTGATGGCCAAATGGGACTGCCATTTCAGCTAATTCAGTATTAGTATCTCTTCCTAGCAGTCTGTCTTTTGATACGTGTAGTCAGCAGGATGGTCATTGGGGACCATATCTGAACAAATGTTGTTCCCATATATATATATATATATATAAAGCTGTATTTATGCACGTTGATTTTGCATCCTATGTAGAATTCCCACCACTCATTTTACATGCTTCTCTTTCTAATGGGACAACCAAATGCACTAAATGAACATAAAAGTCTTCAGTCTTACTGAAAATGCAGTTTAAGATGGAGATATTTAAGCAGATTTAATGTTCAGGAGGAAGAGCTGTACATAGAAACCTCCTTTTTATCTCCAGAATTTGTACAATGCAGATAACAGCAGTGAAAACTTCATGTCTGCAGAGAGTTAAGACAGAAAGTTTAGTGTCTATAAAGTTGTTTCTAACCTGTGGCCCAGAGACATCTACCTGACTGAACAATTTTTAATGAGTCCATGAAGGGTAAGCAAAGAAGAGAAAGTTCTTCTTGTCAGGAGGCTTCAATTCAGTCCACAAATCTGTGCTTCTGCTGGAAAATGTTTGGGGATCTGCAAATCCAGAAAATGAAAAAGACCTGCTCTAGGTCCATTTAGTGTGTCTTTTGCCTGCTGGGATGATCAAGAAAGGGGATGCTGATGACTGCTATTGAAATATGGACACATCCTCTGAGAAAAAGACAGAACCCACTGATCCACCTCATCTGCAGCACAAAATTACTATTGGTTCTGAGCAATCACTGCCATTGTTACTTGTCATTATCAATATGAATGAATCTGAAATAGAGGAAATAATGTTATTTTCATTCCTACAAATAGGAAAACAGAACAGAAGAACGTAATCCAAACTGTAAACTAGGTCATGAATTTTCAAAACTATTTAACTTTATATAGGATGTTTAAATGTTCAAACTGCAGTTCACTTTACTTTCAATGGCACTGGAGACACTCGGCACTTGGGCAGATCAGCCCTTGAGATATAGAGTCAAACATCCAGAAATCAAAGGATATGCAGTAAATGAAAAGAGTTTTTTTAATCTCTTGATTGATTAAAAGTGTCATTTGACAAAGCTGGGAACAAAAATCCAGATTTTCAGAGCACCATTCCATTGATTTAACTGACTGTTACTCCTTCTCTTCCTGCAGTGTGTTTTCTAATTTTGAAGGACTAAATGGGCCTAAAAGGTCAAAGGTGTAAAATGATCATATAACAACACATCACTAGACAGCTGAATAATGCTCAAGTAATGAATACAGAGGCTTTACTTGTTTACCAAGGGTTTTATTTTTATTATGTCTCTTATTCCTTTATTTTTACAGTAAAGAATTTTTAGAAGGAAAATTTCCTGCTTGATCAATTATTGGGAAAAAAAATTCTTATGGGGAAAAAATAATTCTGTTATTTCTAGAAGGAAAAACAAGAAAAACACACACAGAAGAGGAAAGAAAAGAGGAAAAAGTTGTTTTAATTTGCAGATGCAGACTTCTACTTGCAAACTTATTGCTAGAGAAAGGCAAACGCATCACACAGCCTTATCAGCCCCTTCAAGACCTGGCAGATGCCAGAGTCAGGTTCTTTAAGTCAGTGCTGTTAGCTGCCCTTCTGGTCACGGGTCACAGTACTGTTACAAAAGATGAAATCTTAGCTAGTTAAATCAGTCTCTGTATTTAAGCAGGAGGCAAAAGAATAAAACAGGAAAGAGGAAGATAACCTTGAGAAGGCAAAGGAAACATGAAAGAATTGTGAAAAGAAATGAAAAAAATCTCCTTTTGTTCTTGTTGTTCGTAAGTCTAATTAGAATCTTAAAATTGTTTTAGATTTATTTTTAACCCCACCTTCATTTTGAACACCAGTTCAAATGTTACCTCAGGTTCTTAATGACATTAAGAGGCATAGTTTTATTTTCACTGTTTGTTACATTAAATTGTTTGTACTGCAGAAAATTTGGATTGCAAGACTCTGCGCAATTTGTGTGATGCTTGTGATTATTTCCACCTTATGCAAAATAAGTACATAAATAAAGTGGGGAGATTAACATCCTGCAAACAAGACTCTCCTTTACCGAACAAAACTGCAGAATTTCATGCAGAAATGCCTTCTGCACAATGAAAGACACTGGGATGCTATGGAAAAGTATTGAGTGAAACCCCACGAGACAAGGCTTGTGCTGAATCCCAGCTGCCATGATCCCAGCCCCACAGTGAGTGTCCAAGGACTTCTCAGGCTGTTACTATTGCAGCATCCTCGCCTAAACACCCTGCTTCTCCTAGTTGCCTGTCTCCAAATACTCACCTGGGCAACCTCAGGTCTATTTGTTCCAAGTCTCTCCCTGATCTGTCATGTTTTGCCCCTTCTCTTTTCTTGACTGAGCTTCACACGCATACCCCTTGGCTGTTTTCCTAACAGCCCAATATACCTTCCCAGGACCCCACCTTCCAAAATCTGAGTCTCTGTCCTCAACCCTTGGTCCAGAAGGTTTTTATGGGAAGCAAAAGACACATATCTCATATTTTGCAGTCTTTCTACTTCCTCCTCATCTTTTCCTGTTCCTCCAAATAAAAGGTATTTGAGTATTTCAAAGAAAAGCTTCTGAATCATATGGACAAAACAACCTATTTTCTCCTAGCATCGTTCACAGAAAAGATTACAATGCAAAGTTCAGCTGGAGGCAGAAATTGGCATGGAAAAATTCATCACGAACAGCTAGAGTCTGGCTGAGTTATAAGTAACTGAAAAAAAGGCATGTATCAAGGAGAATGTTTGGCAGCCTCAGTAATAGAGAATGCCACTTAGTTTTGCCTAAAATATTGATGCTCCTGACAAAGACAGAAAGAAAAGGTAAAAGATAACTAAGAAATTCCAAAGCTGTTGGCATACAAATGCAGAGGGGAAGAGAGATTGAAAACAGCAGCTGCTGTATGCATTAATATGCAAACCCACTTTTACAATATTAGATGTACAAAAGAAAAAAAATCTCACCTGTGGTTACTTGCAAGCATGCAAACTGTAGCAATGAGTGTGTTCTAACTCAGATGACCAGGGCCCTGCGGATTGTGGGTGTCAGGCATGCCCCCCAATATCCAGCTCCAGATGTATCCTCCTGCCAGGTCAGGACAAGACCTGCATGCAGCAATCTCCTCCCCACAGATCCATGCTTCCAGTGGGAGGGATGTTGGAAGGGGTTCACCATGGCATTTCCTCCAGTCTAGATGATGGACTTACCAAGATGGTTAAATATTACCTTGGGTTATTTCTGCTCATCGTACTTCATTTTTTCTAGCTATTGCCTCCTAAACCGGCCCCAATTTCAATAACAGATATTATCACAAGCAAGTTTCAAGGGCAGGTGGTGAGGAGGAAGATCAGAGCCGTCACTTACTGATGACCCGGACGTTTGCACAGCGATCTCCACCTTTCCTAGGTGTTCAGTTCTCTGTGGTCCAAGGCCCGTTTTGGTGTGGCCCTGCCACGCAGCCTTTGCTCTGACCTCTGAGGACACTGCTAAGTTGTAACAGAGAGCCGTGGAGGTGCCTGATGCACGGGGCTGGGGCTGGCCAGCTGCTCCTCGGCTGCCCTGCTCTTGGCTGGAGCAGTTGGAGCCACTGGCCCCCACAACATCATGACAAACCCAAGGGCTCAAGAAGTAAAAGTGATGTGAAAAGGCAAAAAATCCTACAGAAAGAATCAGGGAATTGTAGATGGCAACTCAACAAAGTTATTTCAGGGAGCAGTAGGCATGGACCCTTCTTCACCCGATGACTTGGCCAGCAAAAACACATCACACCCCTTACATAAGGTGGCGACCCTTAGCCTAATCATTCACTGACTCCAGCTCTCCGTTATGTGTGCTATCTGCAATATCTGCTTTATTCTTATAAATTGCACAGAATTTCTCCATACGTGACAAAAAGTGCCCAGAAAAAGAGATCCAAGAAGGAACAGCGATAGCACAAGTATGAAAGCAGTCACATAAACAAGAACTCATAAATCTAAATGCAGGAAATGTTTCCTTTTTTAATATTTTGGTGATGCAGGGAAAAGTTAAAATATTCACGTGTACAATGGTTAAAAGACCAGAATTTAGGACAGAATTTTACAGTTCCTCAAAAGGTTACTCTTCTTTTCCCTTCTTTTTCATAGCATGACTTATTAACTTGGTCCTCAAGAAATGGCATCCCAAAGAAAAGTTGATAAAACTGCATTGTAGTATTTGAGCTGATAGAAATAGAGAGAACATAATACAATGTAGAGGTCCAGAAAAATGCAGAGCTAATCAATTCAGCCACATGATTTTTCCAGGTTAAATTAAATCAACAGTCAGTTCATAGCACAGAAAACAGTAGCAGGATCCAACAGTGTATAATCATTTTGAGACTGATTGTGAATTCTCTGCACATCCACTTGTACAGAAGTCATTAGACATTTTGGTGCATAAAGAAATTGGGATTAGGTCTCCCACAAACTCCATAGCAGAAAGAGCAATTAAAATTTATGACTTCACAGTCTGGCCATCCAGACAGCTGATCCAAAGACTCACATTTCAAGCAGAAACTTTTGTTCAATCTCTGAACCAATTAACCTTGCCAATTCCTCTGTATTTCTGCAACAACAATGGTACATTTATGGAATCCAAAACCATCATTGGATCCAAAAGCTATTGCTGATCCAAGTCTGCATGTATTTAATTCCCTATTCAAATTAAGTTCACGTATCCCCCAGAAACTCCTCACCTGTCTATTAATATTTGTCCATAAGCATGGTAGGTACACAATTAATTACACAAAGGCATGAAAACAGCCTCAAAGTGACAAGTCTCTGCCTCCCAGAACAAAAAACTAAGGACTTAAACCTTTCTGAACCTCTCTGCATCTTGATCTGCACTGAGCTCCATCTAAATTACTCCTATGATATTATCTAGGCCAGATTAATTGCCAGATAACCAAGAATAACTTTTTCATTGGCAGAGCAATCATTGCACCTTCTATTCTAACCTGTGGCAAAACAAGGAGATGTGTTATGCTGGACCTTGTTCTCACCAACAGGGAGGGGCTGGTGGGGAATGTGAAGATCAAGGGCTGTCTTGGCTGCAGTGACTATGAAATGGTGGAGTTTCTTAAGGTGGTGAGGAAGATGCACAGTAAGCTCGCTACCTTAGACTTCAGGAGAGCAGACTTTGGCCTCTTCAGGGATCTGCTTGATGGAGCATCATGGGATAAAGTCCTGGAGGGAAGAGGGCCAAACAAAGCTGGTTAATATTCAAGGATCACCTCCTCCAAGCTCAGGAGCGATGCATCCCAAAAAAGAGGAAGTTGGGCAAAAACGTCAGGAGGCCTGCATGGATGAACAAGGAGCTCTTGGACAAACTCAATCAGAAGAAGAAGTCTACAGAAGGTGGAAGCAAAGACAGGTAGCCCGGGAGGAATACAGAGAAATTGTTTGAGCAGCCAGGGATCAGGTTAGGAAAGCTAAAGCCCAAGACAGAGTTTAATCTGGCCAGGGACGTCAAGGGCAACAAGAAAAATTTCTACAGCTATGTTAATGATAAAAGAAAGATTAGGGGGGCCCTCTCCAAAACAAAACAGAAGACCTTGTTACCCAAGATGTGAAGAAGGCTGAGGTACTCAAAAATTTTTTTGCCTTGATCTTCACTGGCAAGGGCTCTAGCCACACTGCACAAGTCGCAGAAGGCAAAGGCAGGGACTGGGAAAATGAAGAACCACCCACTGTAGGAGAATCATAGAATCATAGAATTGTTAAGGTTGGAAAGGACCTTTAAGATCATCGAGTCCAACCATTAATCTAACCTGACAAAACCACTTCTAAACCATATCCCCACGTACCACCTCTACTTTTTTTTTAAACACCTCCATCTGAGGAACCTGAAGGTGCACAAATCTATGGGACCTGATGAGATGCATCTGTGGGTCCTGAAGGAACCGGCAGATGAAGTTGCTAAGCCACTATCCATCATACCTGAGAAGTGGTGGATGGCAGCACTCAAAGAGTTGCGGTCAACAGCTCCATGTCCAAGTGGCGAGCACTCTCCACACTCCGAGTGGAGTTCCCCAGAGGTCGGTATTGGAACTGGTGCTGTTTAACATCTTTGTCAGTGACATGGACAGTGGGACTGAATGCACCCTCGGCAAGTGTTCCAACGACACCAAGCTGTGTGGTATGCTCGACACACTGGAGGGAAAGGATGCTATCCAGAGGGACCTGGATAGGCTTTAGAGGCAGGCCTGTGCAAACCTCGTGAAGTTCAACAAGGCCAAGTGCAAGGTCCTGCACAAGGGTCGGGGCAATCCAAGCAGAAGTACAGACTGGGCAGAGAATGGATTGAGAGCAGCCCTGAGGAGAAGGACTTGGGGGTGCTGGCTGATGAGAAGCTCAACATGAGCTGTCAACACACACTTGCATCCCAGAAAGCCAACCATATCCTGGGCTGCATCAAAAGCAGCATGGCCAGCAGGTTGAGCGAGGTGATTCTGCACCTCTACTCTACTCTGGTGAGACCCCACCTGGACTACTGCATTCAGTCTGGAGCCCTCAGCACAGGAAAGACATGGACCTATTGGAGCGGGTCCAGAGGAGGGCCACAGAGATGATCAGAGGGCTGGAGTACCTCTCCTACGAGGACAGGCTGAGAGAGTTGGGGTTGTTCATCCTGGAGAAGAGAAGGCTCTGGGGAGACCTTATAGCAGCCTTCCAGTACCTAAAGGGGGCCTACAGGAAAGGTGACTCTTTATCAGGGAGTGTAGCGATAGGATGAGGGGTAACGGTTTTAAACTGGAAGAGGGTAGATTTAGATGAGATAGTAGGAAGAAATTCTTGACTGTGAGGGTGGTGAGGCACTGGAACAGGTTGCCCAGAGAAGTTGTGGATACCCCATTCCATGGAAGTGTTCAAGGCCAGTTTGGATGCAGCTTTGAGTAACCTGGTCTAGTGGGAGGTGTCCCTCCCCATGGCAGGGGGTTTGGAACTAGATGATCTCTAAGGTCCCTTCTAACCGAAACATTCTATGATTCTATGAAAATATTGTGGAGCTATATTGCTCAAACATCAGCTGAGATAAGAAGCCCCTGAGTGCCTCATTTGCAATTATTCATCCTTTCTCCTTTACTAGACATGGCAGTATGTCTGAATAAAACCTCACACTTCGTCCTGGAAAAAACGAAGACCGGTACTGCCCTGAAATTTACCATCCTCATGCTGACTGATCCCATTTGCTTGTAGTGCGGGACTTCTTAAATTACACATCATTTATGATATTCACTCCCTAAAAGCCTTTAATTCAGTATTGGCACGGTAGCACATATGCAATGGCAATATGAAGACTTAAGAATGAAACTAAAACATCTCTGAACTCGTTTCTCTCTTCACATTCTACAAAGGAAACCCTTTAAAACAATGTCAGTAAAGACAAGACATTTCACAGTAGCTGAAAGTTTAACTCTGCATTTTTCTTTTTTGTATGGATCAAAGTCTCTTCCATCATTTAAATAATTAGTGACCCTATTATTTTATTTATGTGCTATCCATGCAGCAATTTGTCTGCATTTGTAACATGTCCAGATTACCTATATTTTCTCCATATACTTTGGCATAAAACTTACCTTCAGAATTCACTGCCTTTGTGAATTAACAGCAAGTCTCTGATTCAGAGAAACTGCTCCCTGAACTGCAAACTTGCATTTTACTTCTTTTATTAACATACTGTATTCTGACTGGTGTTATATAGCAGGCATCCTAATTCACAAGATAATATAATTCAGAGATCACAATACAAACAGAAGAGAGCAAAGGAAACCTAAGCTGCTGCCTTATGTGAGGCAGAACACAAAAATAAAGCAGCCTCTCAGAGATACTTCTGTGAGAACGTTTATGAGTTTTTTTATAGTTTTTTAAATCAGTCCCTTTATATGACAGAGAAGAAATATCTTAAGTGCAGGTCATTTGCTGGCAGACAATACAGGTGTATATCCATATACCACAACCACTTCATGATATTTCATTACACATATGTAAATGAGACACCAGATAAAGCTTTTCCAAATGCAAGCATTGGCAACAACTATAACAACAGTGACACTGGTTTAGACAAATCCCTTTGTTATTACTGCTAAAAACTGCAATGGACTACAAAATAAACAAAACAAAAAGAAAAACCCAAACAACCAAAACAAGAAAGAATAACATAAAATAAAGAAGTAGCAGAGCATAACACATTATTTGTGGTGTGGGATTAAATACTTTGTTTAATTTTAAGGAAGTTTTAAAATATAATTTTCAATAGCCTAAATTAGAACATATTTTAAATAGCAATGGGAACGTCTGTTTAAAATATAGCTGAAACCTAAACACTGAACTAAGTAAATCTGTCTTTGATGAACAGCTGTTGGAATCATTCACAGAGAACATTATACAGTTTTTATATTTAGTTATAGAAAAAGGTACATTAGTGTCTAATATATTACAATAGTATAAGTCTTATCTAGATGGTTGATAATCATTTTGAGGTTTTGGCTGAGGACTGTCCCACAACAGTACCTGAAAATTGCTCATTGTTGCGTCAGCTGCGGGATCTGCTTATTCTCCTCAGCTCAGCCTGAAAATGGCTTAATTGTTAATGGAGATGGGACTTAATCCATTGTCAGCACTGCTGAAAGAATTGCAATAGATGTGGTTTTTCACCAAATCTCCAATGAATTTTCTATGGTAGGGTTGAAAGTGGTCTATTCCAGTTTCCACTGGAGCAAAATCAATTTCAGTACTAGCTGACTTGGCTGCAAGAGGAATTTCTGACAAACATCATCATCACTCAGTCATATTTTTAGTATACTGTCTCAATACTTTTCACTGGTTCTTTGCATTTCCTAATACTCTGGTGCTAAGAACTCTTCGATCTGCTAGACCTGTCTTCATCACTTCTGTTTTTTCCCTGCTTTGTTAAGATCAGGTGCAGCCTGAAGATCCTCACTGTCCCAGAATCGCAGGGAAAATCTCAATGTTAATAGGATGCAAGAAAAGGAAATCAGATGCCAGAAAAAGACCGCTCCAATAAAGACAGACAATCAGAAAGACACAAGGAGAAAAGAAATAGAGAGCAGAACAGATCCAAAAAGATGAAGGATAATAGCTGGAAGGATGAGATTTGGGACATGAATCTGCAGAGTATATTAAGCTTAGTTTTCTGCATTGCAGAAGAGCAAAACCTGCCAAGATTTTCAGCACTGCCAAGAGTAGCGCCCAGTTCTGGGAATGGGATAAGACAAGGTGGGGAGACACTATGATGCAAATACAGACTGGAGTCCTCTTTTGAGGAAGTGTGGACTTCCAAAACCAAGCCCGAGCATACCTAGAGTGCAGGAAGAGTTATCCCCAGGGGCACATCCCAGGAATAATTCATAAAGTGCATCTCTCCCAGAAGACACCCACAACCACAGGGAGCAGGACTTTCTGGTGGCAACATTTAATGGCCAAAGAAGTGGCTGCAAAGCAAACAATTAGTTTTATAAAATAGCTTCACCTAAGAATGATAGGCATCAGAGCAGGAACAGAAGAAAAAGAAATATCTGGTATGCTTGAGAAAAGAACTGGAAAGAAATGAGAAGTGAGTAAAAATGTGGGGAAAAAAATCAAAATTTGAGGAGCTTATCTGATCTCACAACCTTTTGGCAGATCATCTTAGCTTTCAAGAGGTCTGTCTGCTCCTTATTACTTGACACTGACCAATACTACTTACTGAAAATGTCAACTGAATATTAATCTGATTATTGCTGAAAGAGTGAATATACATTTTCCCCCACGTATCTTAATTATAGCTATACTAAAGGGTGCCTGCAGGCATACTGTATATTTAAGCAGTCACCATTTACAGATGAACTTTTCAATTTTCTGTGGAGCCTTTATTTCCCATTTAAGACTGAGGTCTGAAATGCTACCATTAGCTTTACTATTTAATATGTTTGATAAATTTCTGTTTGGCTTTGGGCCAGACTAAAGCAAAATTACTTTGGGAAACTACTCCAACAACCTACTTAATGTGTCTTGCCCTTGCTATTAGCACTTGTGGGCATATGTGTAGGGATCAACAGCTTAGATTTTAAAATGAAGCCAACCCAATTTTTTTGCCAAAAGTCCTTATTTATGCAAGCCTACTTCTTGGTAAAATTTATTTTTCTAATATGGAATGAAAAAAACTAGAAAACTTAATAGATTTCATATGTAATTTTTCAGACTTAGCAGCCTGGTTTTCACTTTTGAAATATTTATTTGGAAGAAACGTGTCATAAATAGCCATGTTCCATAAAGCTGCATTTCTTGACAATTTCGAAAGAAAGGAAACACAATACTAATGTTTTACTAGTACAGTTTCTATTGAATTTCCCTAATTATTTTGTTTTTAATGGAAACTGTTCAGGCATCATAGAATTAAATGTGACCTTGGAACGCAACCTAGACCAATAGCCCCTCAAGTTTTGCACCCAGAACTCACTGCTGCTGCTTAGCCTAAGCCTATCTCAACTGTTGTACTGCACTGCCAGTCTCCACCTGCCCCTTAGGTTCACCGTGGTCTCTGTGCTCCCTCTCCTTCCACAAGCATTACGGCAGCATCACTTAACTAACAGCCCAGCCAGCCAAAGCTGAATCTTCTGAAATTTGGCCTGGCACAAAATCACACAGTTTTTCAGCTTGAGCTCTACTTCATACCTATATGCCATTTTGGGGAGCAAATTGCTATTTCATACCTCTTCCCCTAGATATACACCCAATGCATTCCTGAGGGACATCTATCCAGCTTGTTTTTTAAAAGCTTAAATGGCATAATATTCCACAACCATCCCAGTCAATTTATTTTGGTATTTAACTACTTTTACAATTTCTTAGTTTATAACCTAGGTTTTGTTTTCTTCAAACTGACTTTTATACGTCCACTGTCCTGCATATGGAAACCGCTTTTTTTCACTTCAATTTATTCTGCAGCTATATTTGGAAATTCATTACTCTGCCTTCCTGACACGTTCTCTGAAATGAACAAACTCATTTCTTCTAATGTTTCTTCACACACAGTTTTTTGAGACCTCTGATCATTATTTTGTTTCTTGCCTAAGCGTCCCATGCCCCGTGGAAACATGTGCTAAAACTAGACACAGTACTCCAGCTATACTTGTACTAGGGCTGTCAAAAGCGGAAGAATTATTGTTTAAGCTTTACACACACATGCCCACTCCCATGCCCCCACATGAACTAGAATGATTGATAACTTGCACTTGCCAATGGCAGTAGAATGGTTTTTCATATGAACTGTGTGAGTGATGCAAACTTAGCCTTAAAACCAAACACTCATGCCTTGAAGCTCTGGACCCTTGACATGGATATATTTTTACCAAATCAAGGGGCCAGTGTTGCATGATTTCAGAGGAATTTTAAATAAATGTGCACTGAGGCCTTGATTCTGTATGATAAAGCTGTGAATTTTGAAAGGTAAACATGTAGTTACATGCTTTCCTAGATGAGGTATCTTGTATTTAACACAACAATGACTGGAGCAGAGCTCTCCCATGTTTATAAGAAAAAGCCTTAACAGCCACAGGGATGTTGCTAGTGATCAGTTGCTAAATGTATGGGAAAAAGGATTCCTCCATTTAATTTCGGCAATATTTGGTGACATGTGGAACACAAATACAAAACCTTATTGCTGTGGCTCCTCTCAACAGATGCTACACACTTTACCTACTGTGAAAAATACTAATTTTGAAGTTCACTTTCATTTGACCTTCATTAGTATAGCTGCAGTCCCACTGCTACTCAAAAGCATCAAAGTCAAAGACACGAAGTCCTGGATAATCTTTGTCACCAGTGAGTGCAATTTAGTAGTCTCACTAAAAATCCTGAGGTGCTGGTTTCATTTGCCTCTAATTCAAATCCTCAGAATTACTATGATAACAGTTTCCCATCCCCTCCATTTAAAACTGGGATGTTATGTCGATCTTTGAGCTCTAATTTAAAGCAAATTTTGTTCTGCCCATAGTGTAATTTTCTTTTACTAGGGTCACATGCCGACCATCTATAAATAATGTTGTGGTCTGTGATTACTTTTCAGGATAAGTGTAATCTCCATGGGGTTATAACGTACATCTCATTTTCTGAATTTCTGCTTACACTGTAGATTTTCATCATGTCGGAACATGGATGTGACAAACAGAATTACTTGATGCAAGGCTGAATACTGTGGTCAGTACAGACCATTTGCATAATCATGGCAGATAATTACAATAAAATGCTATGTGTTTTACACAAATAATCATTTTCTCTGTGTTGAGCACAATGAAAACCATTCTACAATTCCATTTCTATTCCTGTTTTACTTTATTCACAATATCTGCTGTGCTTTGCTTTAAACATTGAGACAGGTCTCATGATCTCAGGAAAATATCAGCTTTTACTTAAAACCATTGTTCATATTACTGTAAGCCACCTGATCTCTGTCATTGATGTCACCCTTAGGGTTCACTGTTGCTGAACATCGAATTGAGCCTCAGATGCCTGTGGTGCTGAGGAAGTGTCTTTCTTCAGATATCTAAGACAGCAGTTCCGAAGGCCCTAATCAAACTGGATTAGACGTAGCACATACTAGTCCTAGGCTTTGAGAAATGTCTGCATGAAATGTTGGCCTCCAGCCTTTAAGTCATAGCTTCCTTCAATATTAATTTTCTCCCTGAATATGACAAAGTATGTAAGGAAGACGATGAGGACCGAGCAGAGCCCTGTCCCATCTGCAGGGACGGTAGCTGTGGTGCTTCTCCACAGGTACACTGAGGCTTAAGAAACTGGAGGGTTTGCATCTAGTCAGTGACCTACTCCTATTCATTAGAAATGTGGAAGCACAGCTTGACAGAAAGAAAGGAAACAAACAAAACAAAAAAAAAGGATAATATGCAATACATACTTCCTTTTTTTTAGACTTAAGTCTATATCTTGGTATATATCTTGTTGCTGAGAATGTCTAAAAAAAGCTATGGTCACCAGCTCTTTCTTTTCTGTACTGAATTATGTATATCTCTCTAGGGTCAGAAATTGTATTACAAAAAAAAAAATTACTTTTCTCCAATACTTCAGAAAAAGATCAGAGTGATCTGGTGGAGTTTTGTGTGTCTCCACAGGGTAAGGATGAAGACTTCTCAATCATAGCCTCAATCTATTCACCGTTCTTTAAAAAATATCCTCAGGCTGGCCAGAATTGGGGAGGAAAAAAAAAAAAGGGAAATATGAGATCTGATGGTTTTATTTAAAATGTTCTTAAAAATCCCATGAAGCAGAAAAATCTTTTAAAGTGCTTTAAAAAAATAAACAAGAATTTCCTATGTCACATCAAGGAAAATATAGTAAGGTATAAGAAGCCAAATAAAAGCTGATGTGTACTGTACAGTAAATGTAGTGCACATTTTAAATTTTATGTAATGAAATGTTCCAGAGGCAGAAAAAAGATGAAAGAAAAGGAAAAAATAAAAGAAGTTGAAGTTAAAAAGAATACAAACCAGAACATCTAGAGCTGATTGCTCTACAAAAATCCTAAGATACTTGAGAAAAACAAGTGCTTTGTTTTAATAAATATGAAACACTACAAAAAAAAAATATGCAGTGTCTGATAAAGCTTTCAGTATCATTATTGTCAATATAATAGAAAGAGTAAAAACTAAGACATAAGATGAGCTATGAGCTCCTATGAGCTAAATGCCAAATAAAGTAGATCAATACTAAAAGTAGAAAAAATGCAAAATGCAATCTAGTTGTGTTTAATGTCTTTAGGCATCTAGAGCACATACTGGCATCCACACCATCATAGAGGGTGAGTCCCTGGTACAGTTATGTATCTGCACCAAATATACCAAGCCTTCCTTGTCAATGGAGTGGTGTGTTCACACTTGCCACATCACCATTAAGGATTTATCTCTAAAATCAATCAGAAAAATTAGTATGGGAAAGCTCTTTGATGATGGGATTCTTATTCTATACCTAATGGTGGAAACTTACAGCATATAGCCATAAAATTTGTGCTCAATATATACAAAAAGGGAAAGGTTTCTGCAGGATGCTGAGAAAAAATTAATGTCCAGTCATGATAAGACACATTTAGATTTATTAAACTAACCAAAGCTATCATACTATGCAACTTTTAAATTACTAAACATTACAGGCTGGGGGAGGTTCAGAGGCACGGATCCTGAGGGCATTCTAGCTTTCCTTTCAATCTGTGTGCAGCTATTTTCCCAGGTTTTATCTTTTTCTATTAGCTCAGCAATCTTCATGCATAAGTGAGCTGCAGAGCTCTTAAGCTGGTATGTACAAGAGGAAGCATTACAGCAGGAGAGTAATCAGAACGTAAAATAGGGCTGTTCAAGAACTAATATTGTGACATGGACGCTGTTGGAATGCAATAATAACATGTTGTTGTCTGATATATTATATGATACACTAATAATGAAACAACAGAAAAAAATAATCAATATAGCCTTTGGATGAAAATAAAATACAAGAATAAAGAACATTTTGAAACAAAAATTCCATGGTAAAACAAACCTTTGGATTTAGACATTTTTGTAAGCAGCAGCTGAAATCTTGAACTGCTGTTTTATTTTGAACACAATCAATGCAGCTTCTTCCATTGATGGGTATTGGATCAGAACTTTTTGTTTTCCAGGGCAAAACAGTGTCTTTATAGAAATTTAATGACCAAAATCCCGTTAATTTCGTTGGGATTGAGACTGTCAGCATTCTTTGTGTCTACTATTAAATTAATTTCTTAAAAATCTCTTTCTTTGGTGTATCTTTTGAGAGGTGCCTTCAATATTGCAAAGTTCTTTGAAGAGGCAGAGCAAATATAGTGAATTCATCATCAAGAAAATAGTTTGATTTTTTTTCTTGGAAGAGCTGCAGAGGAAATTGAGAAAAGTTAGAAACTCCAACATGGAAAGGAAACATCCTGACATTCATTTTAGAAAGGAGCAGAATGGAAAGGAAATCAGAAAGTGAAACTGTGACATTGATTGACTTTTAGAAACCCATCAAAAGACAAGAAAGTGGCAAAGTAGTAAGAAATATTATACATAAATTCTGTGTACTATATATTAATACCAAATAGCCAGATAAAACCCTTATATTAAAGGATCCCTTCCAACCTAAACCATTCTATGATTCCATGATATTCAGAAGTGGCAGAGATTTTGAAGCAGCATGGTTAGTGGTGCATTCACACTACCTACTTCGGCTGCTTGGTGATGACCTGGATAACTGAATTGGTTCAGCTACAGCAGCGTAATGTTCACATCTAGCTGCAAGGCTGACGAGGGGTAAGGTAAATTCACGGCAAGCTGGTCATCTTCCATGGCTCATCTGCTATCAGTGCTGAAGACTGCAGTGAGACGGTGTCAGGAAGAGTGGGTGCAATCTAAATTAAACATACATCACCTAGAAATTATGTAACATATGTTTTCGTAAACCCTGGGTGTTGATGGAAATAATAAACCTTACTGTGTTTTTCAAACTTACAAGTTCACACAAAATGTTTCTGTGTTTCCAGCAAACTATAACAGATATAGATAAAGAACTCATTTAAAATTAATACATCTGTTCCCATGAGCCCACTGTGAAAATGTTAGAGTATCTCTAGATCTTCAAGTACTCTGAAGTTATCAAAAAGGCTGATCTATTCTACCTGATGTTCATTCTGCCCATAGGGTGTTTCTATAACACTAACCAAGGCAGAGTACTTTTCCACATAGCCAGCATTTCTGTACAGTTTATTTGAAACTTTTGAAAAGAATAAGGGTTGAAACTCAAAGCATGCTTATTGAATTATAATTTATGAGTAACACATTACCCAGGTGTTTTGGACAAGATAGTGAAAGGGTAAATCAGGAAATATGACACACTGCTTTCCATTAACCCCCTGGCACTTGCAATTTGAAGCTCCCCTTACTAAAGGCTAATCCATTTTGCTGTAGTGCTTAGCATTTTAAAATCTCAGCTCCTCATGTCAAAATATTTATGTGCATTTAGATATTAGAAAGGCAGGTAGCAGTTTTGATCCCCTTACTATTTTGCACATTGTCATACCCAATCAAAACAAACAGCAACACAAAATGTATCTACTGAAAAATACAGCTCTTTATTCTATAAGAATGGGCTATTTCAACCCCTGTTTTCAGACAAATGCTTTTGTCCAGACTCCAGAATTCTGTAACAAATAAGTACTCACAGCAAAGATGTTTAATACATCTAGGTTCTAGCTAACACTAATAATTGTGATAATGTTTTTTTATTGCTGTTTAGAAAGTAGATTTGGTCACAGCAGAAGCAGCCTACCTCTTTCTTAGTGCTGAAACTGGAATATGAAACATTTAGGCTATGACATTTTGCAATATACATTCTTTTCCTGGAAGAAATCTAAGTACTTCAAGAAATGAAATAATGTGTTAGGAAAACGTTTATTAGCTCAGTCAGTTCAGCAGGTCTTATATTTCTTTTCCGTAACAGATTAGCAATAGGATGAGGGGTAACGATTTTAAACTGGAAGAGAGTAGACTTAGATTAGATATCAGGAAGAAATTTTTCATTCTGAGGGTGGTGAGGCACTGGAACAGGATGCCCAGAGAAGCTGTGGATGCCTCATCCCTGGAAGTGTTCAAGGCCAGGTTGGATGGGCTGTGAGCAACCTGGTCTAGTGGGGGGTGTCCCTGCCCATGGCATGGGGCTTGGAACTCGATGATCTTTAAGGTCCCTTCCAACTCTAACCATTCTACGATTCCATGATTCTATAATTCTGAGAGGAACAAAGAAAAGATTTTGAGTATCGTTTGGATTGTTATATCCTTTTACTTCTCAATGAGCAGAATAAGAGAACCCTACAGTCATTACTATTAGGAAAATTAAGACTACAGTTCAAAAGTACCCTCCATAATTTAGACAAAATTGCCCCTGCTTCCAAAATACCATCGCTCCTTCCCACACAAGCAAGAAGCAGGTATGCATCTGGAGCTGATATAAGTTTTTTCTAGAGTCATTAGCTTAGCAACCTGTACCGTGATGATATGCATTTGTTTCTCTTGGGTTGGACATTTTGACATCTCCCATTTAAGCTTTAGAAAATCTCATCTCACTGAAAAGTCCCCAGTTAATATGGATGACAATTACCTGCTTAGCATGGAGCTGTTCTTGTGATGAGTTTATACTGGAGCCTACAGAAATGACAATTATTAGAAAAAGGAAGTGTCATTTTAGTCACTGACATGGAGAGCAGATGCTGCCTTCAAGTGCGTACACTCATCCTTGGAGCTGAAACAGAGCTTACTGGTATTTGTCTATTTTCTCTTGAAGGAGTCTCTCATGTTTAATGTTGCAGAATTCCCTTCTGTCAGTTAACATCTGCATGACTTCCAGGTAGAGCCAAGGGAAACAGGAGCTTCCGTGATTATGTCTACATAAAACATATAACTTTCAACCTCACTTTCACCAGGAGGAATGCTACATGAGGAACATGTCTGCATGACAGTCATTTTTAACACTGTCAACAGTCCCATGTCTAATTAACATCCTCGTTGTCCTACAAAATATAATCAATCAATGCTTTCTGAGAAGCATTAAAAAGTTTGCATATTTGTTGTATGTCAGCTTTCCTAAACACTAAACAATTCAAATTAATTTTGGGGTAAGTATACATTAAATGCACTTACTCATTGTATTTTGGGCTGGTTTTCACATCATGCTTTCAGAGAACACTGGCACAAGTGGAAAGAAGCAGAAATACTGGATAGCAACTTACATCTTCCAGGCACACTCTAAGGATCTCACTTTTACCTGGTCTTTCTCAACAAATTTACATAACAGAGTACAGACAATGAAAAACAAAATAGAGCTGAGTGTCAGAGACTTTATGAAACCTCTCTGCCAAATGAGCACAGGGAAAAGAGCTAATTTGAGAAGATTTCTGAGCAGAAAATCTTGAAGTTGGCAGCCCAAAAATAAGCAGCAAAACTATGTGTCTGATGACATAGCTGGGAGTCTGCATATCAGAAGCTCCATAACAAGATTTGTAACACCTGCCCTGTGACACAAAGAGCAAGTCTAATGCTCTTTGACATCAAATTGCAAACATAGCATGGCATGAAGTTTTCATAGTGCACTTTGTATTGAATTTCCAAGCAAAGCAAACCTAATGAGGACAGGGGGGACAACTGGAAAAGCAAAAAGCATCAAAGAACTAAATCGGTAATGGTGGAACATGGTAAAAAAGGTCTGTGTTCTGAATCTCTCTGAAACCTTTGTGACAGATGAGAATCAAAATGGAAGAGAAAGCACAGATAGTATACATACTGATTATTATACTTCAGTATACAAGCCAAAATGAACATGGGCGCAATGTTATAAAACCCAAAAATAAAATGCATTATATTGTCTATATGTATTAAAAATGTGCTGCTTCTGTGGATGTATGTTTGGGTTCTTTTTACAGTATGTGGCCTCATATGTTAAATTAAGGCAATCGAGAAAGAATAATGTACCTCGTAAACTCAAAGGGAAATATAGACCAAATGTAATTACTCAAGCTAGAATTCACATTTTTCTTTGTACAAACAAAAGAGTATAATTGCATATATTAAAAATGCTGTTTACATACTGTGTTATAAGTAGTTCCTTGGCACATGTAAATTCAAGAATAGCATCAGGGAATTGACAAGCAGAATATTAAGAAAAGATTTCAAGGCAGATGAGAATTTCACAAATGGACACAATTTTCACAAGACTTTAAATATGTGATAATTTAAATTTCATGACTGATTTGATTCGAATGTATAATTTTGGCCCTATACCAAACTAGGAACTTTGCTTCTTCAAATAAATAAATAAATAAGGTCTTTCACTAAAGATACGAAATTATTACACTTCCAATGTGAAGTGGTGTCTCTATCTATGAGGCCAATGTTCAAAAAACATTTGAATTCATTTGTCTTTGTTTGGATGCAAGCTTGGGCTTCTAAAATTATTTTAAACTCTGTATAGTTTTTAGATTTATTTTTTTTCACTCATCTTAAAATTTGAATAGGAATGTAAAGGTAAACATACGGTAAACAAAGAATGCACCTGAGATAGTGGGAGAGATTAGTGGATGTCAATGAATCAGCAAAATTTTCCAGGAAGATCTTTTAGGCCATGGAATTTTTTTCTAGGAGAAACAGTTTGCATCCTGTCAATGGGAACTCTCAAAATTAGATTTGGAAAAACCCTTATAATGACCAGATTAAAAATATAATCTGGCTCTCACAAAGTGATAGAATAGATCACTCAAGGGCATTTTTCTTCTCTGATGTCTCTGTTTTGTAATTATGCAGAGACTGAATATTTCACTTCATGTTCAAAATGTTAATCACAAACTCAGTTAGGGATTCTCGTCCTTAATCAGCTCCTGGACCTTAGTTTTAAAATAACATCTAGAATTCAAGATCTCTCTGCAGGGGGCGACATTATTAGCTAAAGCTTTTTTTGCCTCTCAGTTAGCTTTGCTGAGAAATACTTGGCTACAGTTTCTTAGGGAAAATAAACCCACTTAATCCAATTCTTTTAGCTTTTTAAAAGCAAAAAAGATTTTTGGTACTTTTTTGAAGGAATTTAATTTATATTACTTAAGTAAGATGGTCTATAATTTTTCTCGGCTATAATTTCCGTTTTTAATAATGCTTGCATCTGTGCATTTATGCATTTGTATACATCTGTCAATTAAATATAAAGTAATCCTTTAAAAGCTACTGAAACTGAAAAGGTTCATTTGCAAGCATTTAACTGTAGCTAGTGTAAATCCTTATGATCCAATCTTGTTTTCCTCAAGTACTCTACAAACTTAGCTATTGTCAGAAAAAAAAATTAATTGCAAGCTTGATCTAATCCTCCCTCTATTTTATTTCAGTGCTTTTACCCACATTAAGTATGTGTTTTATTCCTTACTGCATATGACATCCCATTAATATAAATCTTTTAGAATAAGGTCTCTAGTACCAGCACTTATAAGGAGGTCTCATGTAAGCTGTTTCTTTTTCCCTTCTCTGACTCTTACCATTAATTTACCATTAGTCCCAGCAGAAAATGACCTTTTTTCCCCAAACAAATGAACAAACAAAACCACCTAGTTTATATTCTTCTTAAACAGAATGTTGGGGGAGATATGTGATATGGTAGGGATATGACAGGCCTCATTAAGAAAGTTATTAAATCCCCAATTTCTTTCTTAAAAAAATATATTTTTCAAAGACAGAGCTAATCTCTGTTGGCTTTATAAAGAATATTTTATTGACATTAATTGGAAAACAAAAACTTGGGTAATAAAGTCCTTTGATAGAAGTTTATTATTAGATTGATTTTCTTTCAATTAGGAAACCAAGAATTTCTTACAAACCATCTTTGTTCAGATGGTGTTTATTCATAAAGGGAAATTTGTTCTTCCCTTCATGGAAAAATCCTACAGAATGTAGCAGAACTGGTTAGCCTTCTGTAACAGTGTGATGTGATAGAAATGTTAGAATCTTACTGAATTTAAAAATATTTGAAAGCCCCACACTTCATTAAACATTGCTTAACTACAAACTTCCTTGGAAATTTGTTGTCGTTGTTTCAGAGCTGTCATAAATCTGTTCAGCTTTACAGTTTAGGCATAAAATATTCACTTTGGGAAAACTAGAAGCAGCCTGACCAGACCCGAGTGTTCTCTTTACAGACTTTCCTTGCATTGATTTCTTGTTGATTTATGTGACTAAGAAAGGCTCTGACCTATTCATTTCTGGAAACAAATATGTATTCAAGAGAGTCATCAAAATATGTGCTTGAACAACAAAGTACATTGACAATGACACGGCAGACTCGTGCAGCACAATAGCTTCCCAGGAGATCAGAAACATAGTCCTGATATTGCTGCCTCTAAGATCACTGCAGCTCTTGAAGTGGGGGAGAGCGATGGGAGGAACAGGCAGGATACCAAAATGTTGGGAAGGCACGAAGAGGTCTGCAGAGAAAATCAGTCTGGGATTTTGAAATTTGGGTTGACAGAGACAGAGGACAAACCAAGGGTCTCACTTATAAGAAATCTCTTCAAATAAGAGTTCTCTTAAAGTAAGACATAGGCATTGTTCCAATGAGTTTACTACCTATATAACTACGATGTAAAAACAGGTAGGAACAGCAGCCAAGGAGCGACACATGCAAGATCACAAAGAGAGCAAATAGCAGGATTCATCACAGACCTTAGGTTTTGCAAGTACTTATTCAATGCCCGGTTTACCAAACAGACCATCTGCCTGATAAGCACATGTTAGTAGGCATCACCGGTTGCTGCACTGCTGTCTTGCACTAAGCTTGTTATTATTTTTAACATCATGATGAGTTATGCTTTTGCCAGCTTGATCATAGAATTCAAAATAGATTCTCCTCGTCCTAAAGAAAGTAATATCCAGCTTTGGCAACAGTCCATTTAGCTCAAGCTTGCGATGTACTATATCAAATCTGCTTCAGTACATTTTAATTTTAGACTTTGTTGCACTTTTTTTTTCTTTGAGGATATTGATTTTTCTCCCCTTCAGTTCCAGTAATTTTCAGTTACACCATCTTTTTGGAAACAATGGAAAAGAGATTATTCCTCCACTGGTGCATGCTTTAGCAGCTTCAAAGACCAAAGTCAAATAAAAATCAAGAGAGGACTTTTGAGTAATGTAAGAAGTATTATGACAAGCAGTGATTTTTAAGTTATCACAGACCCAAGAGATACCATGGTTTCTTTAAAAGGGAATGGGAGTATTTGTACGTAATTGTCATTGGATTTCAACTTAGTTACAGCTCCAGATGCTGGAGTTATTCAACACAGAAGGGGCATAAAACAGTTTACAGACTCTCCATTCTGCTGCAAATACTGCATGGAATTTTTTCCCATTAATATTTTCTTAAATTCTTTACTAAATACAACAGCAATCTAAATTAAGTCTACTCTGCAATGCAGCTCCATGCAAATCTATCCAAGCTGACTTTATCACAGCTAATCAACGTGGCCACGGTGCAATGCTAATGCAACTATATCACCTCTAGAACCAAGTTACATGCTGCAAGGAGATATTACAGCACATTAAACTCTCTCTCAGATACCTTTGCATGGCGCTGTGTTTTATATATACACACTCTATGAGATCCCCAGCTCAGGTAATAGAGCCTCAAAGTATAAATTAGATCTTAGTATCTCATCATGTTCTGAAACTGTGCATTTACATAAAGAAGGTTACTTTTTCCTCCTTACAGAGTTTGATATCACTTACAGGCATATATAGTCTGAATAATCACTCCCTTTAGTATGTTCCTGGTGTTTAGTACATAACTCATTTCATGCATTCTTCATGGGCTGGAAATAAGTCTATCAAAGTCCTTGCATGATGGGAGTCTCAGTTCTGATTGGTAGCTCAAGTGCTCTCACCATACAAATAATTAAGAACAACAACAGACCACAAGACTCTACAGTTACACTGAGTTGGAATGTCAGATTTTCTTTGAAAAAAGAAAGCATAATGGGACTCCCTGAAGTGAGAATTTTCAAGTGAAATGACATTCTTCCTGTCAAACACTTAGCGTATGTTTTTATGTTAACTGTTTATTCAGAAATTTAAAACAGTTATTTAAAAGCAAAGAGAAATAACATCTTTACAGGCAAAGGACCAGAGCTTAGCATAAAAGCAAAGTGTAGTAGCAGAGAGAGTAACTCAAAAGGAAAACAAATTCAAATTTTTCAATTCAAAACACATCAAGAATAGAGGGAAGACATAAAATTCAAAATGTGATGTTGATTTAACCTGACAGTGTCATTTAATCTAAAGAAATCACATAGTATTTTTAGATATTAATGTAAATTCAACAGCATGTAATCCCCATGACAGCTTCTCTAAGAGATAACCAGCTGACATCTCGGATAACAACTACTCTCATACTTAGACACTGAAGAAGGATATATGCCTGTGCTGCACACTGTCATGCAGCATGTACGTCCTCAGGCCAGCCATAAATACACGAGTGTGAGTGCCAAAAGCTACCAAGCAGCCTGAAAGCAGGATAAATTAATTCACATACTGTTCAATTCTTCTGCAGCTAGAGTCCTGTGGGAGTGCAAACAAGTTCACTTACAACCAGCCTCGGCTCCTTCGTCATATGCAGAATAGGTACATATTGTTTCCAGATACATATGTTTTTAATACTTACTTGCACAAGCAAAATGCTGTTCCTTTTCAGCTGTTTGTGGATGTTAAATGTGTAATTTTCTCCAAAACAGTCAAGGGGCACATCGGGTATTTTAGTATTTTAAGTTAAACAGAAGATGGTCATAAGAAGTCAAGGCTTGATCATGGTCATTTCATACCAACATTTTGACACAAAATACTGTTTTTGTTTTGCTTTATTTTTATCTAAAATGAAGCAAAGTTCCATGCGAAACTAAACAAAGATTGGCGTTTCATTTCCAAATGCCAGTTCAAAACCAAACTATTTTCTTTTACATTTCTTTCTGTATTTTCATTGGATTTGACATATTCCTGCAAGACTTTCAGTTTCAGCAAAATATTATTCTTCAGCAGAAAAATCTTCAGCACACAAAATCAACCAAACATCTATAGTAATACGAATAGTACCAATTCCATTCTGAGGAACCACTAATGTGATGCATCACTAAATGGCTCCAGAGTCGAATTAGGCTCTGTCAATAGCTGAGGTCATTATGAAATCTTTATACTTCTGTTAATTAGTCAGTCAATGTTATATATAGAAAAAGTATAAAACACATTCTGTTCATAACTTCGTCTGATTTTTTTTCTCCTTTGTGTTTTTTTCTCCACAAGCTTCTACCTAGAGTAATGTAATGGGTTAATATTTAGTATTAATGTTGAGAACTTCGGTCTAAATATGTCTGCAAATATTACATCTGAAATACCATTTTACTAGAGAATGTAATGATGACTAATAAGTATGAAAGAGAAATCTTACTGCTTCATTTTCTAACTACAAAATACATAGGAAAATGAGGAATGTAGCTGATACATTAACATTCAGAAAACCATTTAGGGCTATAATTGGTACTTACTAAACCAATTAGCATAAAGTAATCAAGTGTCAGTGAACATATATAATTTATTGTTGCCACTTAAATTGGCCAAATTTTTTGTTATTCTCAGTAAATGTGTACAAACAATTGCATGCAAACACTAATATTTAGGACACGGTTTCCTCAGAAGGGTTTACTGCTGACTGTCTGTACGTCTGTCAGCACTTGACAAACAAATGCCCACGTTGGGTTTCAACTTGGCTTAGCTCTTAACCTACATTTTTCTTTCATTTTTTTTGTCTTACCAGCCACATACACACTCTTCAAACAGATGCTTATTTTTGCTTTGAACATGGGCTTCCTAGCACCACCAGCTGAGAAGTTTAAAGCAGAAGCTCTTTCCCTCAGGTTGGAAATTGCCCACTTTCCAAGGAGCACATTGAGATCTATGAATGCAGACCACAGCAGGAGGAGGCTTGGGCATCTATACATAACAGAGTCTGAGAAGCTCTTTTGCTGATCTCCTGAAAAACAGTGAATTTTACTTCACATAGTACCAATCTCTGTGGAGTCCCAGGCCTTCAAACCAGTGGATATGAGCTTCTTTTGTGATGGGAATGCTGTGGGTTATGTGTCAGTACATTTTCAGCATTCTTTCAATTAGGTAAAGGAGGGCTAAAAGCTTCAAAAACAGTTCACACGGAAAATACCTAACCCCTCATTTGCTCATTCAAGCAAAAAATTACTTGCGGGTTTAGTGATCTGAAAGGAAGTAAAAATATTATTATTTGTAATAATTTTTTAAAAAGCTTCACGTGTCTTTGGCATAACAGCCAGGTAATTAGAGATGTCTTACATGAATAGAGACACTGATTTTGTTCCTTCCTCAGCAACACAAGGGTCAAAACCTGTAATGGAGAATATTTCCCTAGACAACAGGCCAGGTTAATTCTGGTTTTGAAGCTGTGTAAAAGAACATCAGATTTTGGGAGGCAAGGGTAACCCCAGCAATTAGCACGTAGAGGTAGCAAGTAATGAGTCCATCTTTCTCAGAGAGGACAGATGAAGATTGCTTCTGTAGAAGGCTTTCTGCTCTGTAGTTAATGCTAGCTGAGCATAAAAGACAGATACAGTCCTGAAAATAGACATCAAAACTCAGAATCCTCTTTTCCTAGAAGGCAGCACAACAGCATATGAACCTCCATGCTCTGTTGATGTCTCCCTCCTTGTGCTATTGTTCTGAGTCCCGTTGGATCCCTTATAGCTCCCGCAGGCCAATGACGTGGCTACAAGCATCAGGGAAGTAACACAGCCCCTCACACCAACACTGGTTAATGATCTCATGAAGTCTGCAGGAGACTCCAGAAACAGTTCCAGGTTTGAGGTGTTTCAAGCTATTGGAGTTTTTTAACTTCTTAAGTGTTAAATGTATTAACAATTCAGAAAGCACATGTTTAAACTGTGCATTCCTCTCTCTTTTTCAAGTTTCTTAGTCACAAATGTTTAATCCTTTCCTTTTTACTGGACTCCAGGCATCCATGAAATGTAGGAAGTCCATAACTTTCCAATTCATCATGATAGTAAGCTTCATACGTTCCAGTGGTCTGAGGAAATTCTAAACTGTGGAGAACTATAAATCCCAATTTATTTAATAAATCTTTGATTAAGTCTTTTGAGACATTTCTATTCAGGCAAGACTTACTGTAGAAAAGCCTGGCTTATTATTGTAACCAAGTACTGAAGTTATCCCTGGCAAGGTGGCACACCTTTCCTGCCATGCTGTCTTACTCTTCATGGTCTCTCTCAGGCAATCCCAGAGCACTCCACAGGCTGGACAAAAGCAGTAAAACCAATGCTTTCAAGTTATTCATATCTTTAAAAAAAAAAAAGAGTAAGGATGGTTTATGCTTAAGGGAACCACAGAATAGATTAAAAGTAGATTACATTTAGTCTGAAATCGTTTATCTAACAGAGGCATTCTGGGCAATTAAATGTCTGCTTATTGGGATCACTGCCAAAGTAACAGATTCAATTAAATGAATTGCAATGACTCCTAATAATACTTAACTGGTCCACCTAATCCATTTAAATAATGCACCTGGTCTTGCCTGTTTGGCTATTCATGGTTCACTTGCACAACATTTGCTAATATAAATGGCCTGTAGTGAAATCCTTTTTTTGCTCTTTTATTGCTGAATTTTGGGCACTGAATAAGTAGATCTAACTTGGGCTGGTGACATCTTTTGATATGATCCAGCCTCCACCTTTGTCATCTATTGTTAGACAGGTTGGGGAAAAAAAAATGGAAGAACAGAAAAAACACTAGCTGTAAAAAATGAATAGCCAATCATTATTTCAAGAAGTACAAGCAATGTCAGAACTGAATGAATAGTCTCTAAGGGGAGGGAGAATCTTTCATCAAATTATGTGAATGAAGTGGCATCAACCAATTAAGAAAATGTGCTGAGGGTAGCAGATGTATTCAACTTCACATACCTGAAATCAAAACTTGTAAGAACATAAAAAATCAAATATCTAAATACTGTAATCTGTCAAAAAAAAAAATTTGAGAATTCCCTGTCATGGACCATGAATGATGAAACAGAAAAGGCAGTCCATAATTTCTCAAAGTTAATAAACTAAAAAATAAATAAAATATATTTTTTGATTAAAACAAGTTAAAAATACATAAGCCTGAAACTTATTTTTGAGTGTTAGTTTCAGAGACTTTTTCAAAATCTACTTCTTTTTCTAGTTCTACAGGCCTTGAAAATGAGGAAAACTAGTTCCTAAATGTGAAACCAAAAAAGCTGTCCAGAGAAGGGCAATGAAACTGGTAAGGGGTCTGGGGGACAAGTCTTATGAGGAACGACTGAGGGAACTGGAGCTGTTTAGCCTGGAGAAGAGGAGGCTGAGGGAAGACCTTATCACTCTCTACAAGTACTTGAAAGGAGGTTGTAGAGAGATGGGGACTGACCTCTTCTCCCTAGTGACAAATGACAGGATGAGAGGAAATGGGTTCAAGTTAAGTCAGGCGAGGTTTAGATTGGATGTTAGGAAAAATTTTTTCACTGAAAGGGTTATCCAGCATTGGAATAGGCTGCCCAGGGAGGTGGTGGATTTGCCATCCCTGGAGGTGTTTAAAAAAAGGGTAGACGTGGTACTTGGGGACATGGCTTAGAAGTGGGTTTTGTCAGGTTAGGTTAACGGTTGGACTTGATGATCTTAAAAGTCCCTTCCAACCTCAACAAGTCTATGATTCTATGATTCTACGATATGTGAGTGCTTGGGCAAAATTGTATTTCATACACCAAAATTTATGTCATTCTGTGCAGCCAGATCATACTTACATATGGTAAAACTCCTAGGGGCTCCAGGACTGTATCGAGAGCCTCGAGATGCTCCGGAAACACAAATCCTTCCAAATGCTCGCTACCAGAATTACCCAGATGGAACAGGATTATAGCAAGGCTCTCCTGGGAACAGTTAACAGGATCAGAGAGGTGACTCATGTCCACCCCACGCCAAAGTCCCTGCTGCTGGATGGTAAACAGGAAAACACCTGCCCACCCACTGCAGCTGGCCCTGGCTCTGCTTTTAACTTGTGTTTGAAAACAAATGCCAACAGCACCTGATTACCTTGTAAAAGATTATATCATTAGTTAGACTGCCCATGAGAAATAGCACTGAGGAACAAGCAGAAAGAATGCGAAACCCACAAAGCTCATAATAGATTTACCAGCCTTTCTCAGACAAATTTTCTTTGGCAGAAGAAATTGAAGTGAAAAGTCATAAATCATTAAAGCTCTGTATCGCATAGTATTGATATATATTATATATCACATAACGGCTACAAACAAGGTACTAATGATTATCTGAATCTTATTTCATGAACATGAATTTTTTAATCGGGTGATGTCTACTTAATTGAGTACAGTCAAATCAAACTGATTGTCTCCAACATTAAGTACTTATCTTAAGTCTTCAAGAGAAGAAGAATAGATCCAGCACCTAAGTCTTTTCTATGTCACTGTGTTCATAAGATTTAATAGCATCGAAAGGCAATGCTCAAATATAAAAAGAAAATTAGATGTTTACAGAAGAATGTTCTCAGTAAATATGAAGGTTGCTGGGTTCCTCCCATTAAAAATACTCCTATCCAAAAAAAGTGGTAAGTAGGTGTAAATATCTATCATTTACCAGTGAAATATGTCAGGAAAATGCGTACAGTATCGCAGAAAATGCATGTATGCAAAGACAAGCAAACAAAATAATTTTTCAAAATTAATTTTGATTTCATGGAGTGTCTAGTAATTGGATACTTGCTTGGTTGGTTTTACAAAGAGGAGCTTACAAATTGATCAATATATAGATATACAGCATTTATGAGTGCTTCTGTCCTCTGACATTAGGAAGCACACACTCACTAATTGTTCTAGCAGATAATCACTTTGGAGTAAAAAACCTATTGCTGAACCACTACAAAAAGCTATTTCCTCAAAGAAATAACAAACCTTTTGTCACAACACAGTATGGAGTTTCACGTTTTTACTACCTGAGGCTTATGACTGAAGTATTTGGAACTAAAGCTGAGTACAGGGAAAGTCTAATAATATAAATGGGTTGTACAAAGAAGAGCTTTGTCAGAGAAGGCTAGGAATCATCTTTTTCTGAAAGGCTGCAGATCACCTGATCTTCAGTAGTATCAATCTTAAAACCTACGCAGACTTCTTTTAGGGCCAGTGGGACACAGGAGAGCTTCCCAGATGGCAGCCCGAAGTGTCCATTTAGCCATCTCTGCAATGTGTAAGAGGATTAAGAAGCAACATTTATAGTTGATCTAAAAAAACAGCTGTTACATTTTTTAACATCATGGGTGAAATATGAACTTTTTTTGCGCCCGCATTTGAAAAATACATTGCTAATTTGAAGGAGCACCTGGCAGAAAAAGTCTTACTTTAAGGGATTTAAGTTACTAAATAATGTTTATTTAGATGGGGGAAAGGAAGTTATTCAATTACAGTTTGTAATACTCTGATTATAGATTATATAGCAACTGCTATATTTATGGAGCAAGGTAGGGAGACAAGAAATTTTCATTAAGAATTAGTGGTAAAATTATATGAAAAAATTTGAATCTACTATTTTGAAAAGCTATCTTCTCAAGAGCTGCAGGTAGCAAGCAACAGTTTCTGATTATTGTGGAATTTGTATTTTTAAATAAATAGTATTTAATAAAACAGTTTAAGGACTAAACAGGAAAAAGAGGTATAATACTACACAGGGACCTTTGCTATAACAGGCGAAGGAATAACATGACCAAATGGAGACTGAGGCTGAGCAAATTCCAGGAAGAAATAAGGTGCTCATTTTCAGCTGATGGTAAATAATCTCACTTTATTGAAATCGTTTACCATGGGCTGTGGTGGATTCCTTGTCACTTGAAGTCATTAAATAACAATTGAGAATCCTTCTCAAAGACATAGCCCAGAGAATAGGGTATTACATGGAGGTGTAATCTGGGTTATTGCAGTGATATTTTCTAAGCTTAGCATCTGTGAATTCACAAAAGCTAAGGGATAGGTTACCCATGATTTATTTTACAAACGCATAACAATGAAAAGTTATCCAAAAATTCAAGAAAGTGGTCCAGCAATTTCACAATGAGAAAACTTCATTTCTCTTATACATGCTAATGACTCAGTAGATAAGGTGCACCTTTTCTCCTATCAGCTAGTGACATTTACTCGGGTCAGTACCAGATGATTAAGGTAAGCACTCTTCATTTGAGAACTGTCTCCATGATTTATGGCTCTTTTCACTGTGCTCTACATGGTCTCAATACCTTACAAGAAAATTATGATGTTGATTGAATACAATAAATTACAGAGCTCCAGTGAATTAAAATATCTTAGATAGATCTCAGCAAATGTTTTTTTTCGATTCACAGTCTGTGCTCCACAAAGTAGAGTTTCAGGTAGACCAAAACTATTTTGGCTGTAAAACAAGTATAGCCAATGTTTGGGAATATAAAAAGTGGGAGCAAGATCAAAAGCATCAAAACACTACCATTCCATCATCCCTGAAAGAAAACAGTTTGTTTCAGAAATATGCCTATCAGTATTTTATGGTGTTGACAGTTTTCAGTTCTTCATTTGGAACTAGAATTAATTATGACATAATTTACTTAAGCTAAAGAAAATTCTTCATGTAAAGGGGTTTAAAATCTGAAAATAAAACAACTGAATATGAGAAAGTCACTTCAAGCAAAGCACCTGAGTTTAATCTAAAACAATTGTAGGACTGTTGTAGGATTTTTAAATTTTTCTCATGTTTCCAAAAGATTATTTTTGGTTCATCAAGAATCATTTTTTATGGGGATAAATTTCTAGTTTGATTTCCAAAAATAAAAATTCATTAAAAATCTACTTTCTCAAAATTGTTTACGGTCCTTTTTTTTTTCATCAGACACAGAATGAAAACTTTTTGTTTAGTGTAATGTGTGTAAATGTTATGTCCAGGTGTTGTGGTATAACCCCAGCCAGCAACTAAGTACCACAGAGCCGCTCACTCACTCCTGCCCTTCCCCCCCATGAGATGGGGGAGAGAATCAAAAGAGTAAAAGTGAGATGACTCAGGGGTTGAGATAACAGTTTAAGAATGTTAATAATGATAATAATAATAATGGAAATTAACAAAAAGAGAGAGACATAAAACCCAAGGAAAATGAATGATGCAAATGGAAAACAATTGCTCACCACCAACTGACCAATGCCCAGCTTGTCCCTGAGCAGCAGCAGCTACCCCCCAGCCAACTCCCCCCAGTTGATATGCTGAGCATGAGGTCTTATGGTATGGAATATTCCTTTGGCCAGTTTGGGTCAGCTGTCCTGGCTGTGCCCCCTCCCACCTTCTTGTCCACCTCCAGCCTTTTCACTGGCAAGGCATGAGAAGCAGAAAAGTCCTTGATTTATTGTAAGCACTGCTTAACAACAGCTACAACATCAATGTCTTATCAGTATTATTCTCATACAAAATCCAAAACACGGCACTATACCAGCTGCTAAGAAGAAAATTAACTCTATCCCAGATGAAACCAGGACACCAGGCAACGTAAGCAATTATCTAGACTGGAGGACTGACAGGGAAGACGGGTATCTTGCCTTGACAGTGCTGGAGGACACAGGAGTCATAAATGACTGTGCCAGTACTGGGATCGGCACTTCCTTCCTGCAAAACCTGTTGCTGCTGAGGCTGCCCAGGGAGGGGAAGGAGTTGGAGAGGTGATGGCAAGGGGACCCACTAACCCACCTCATCACTTCTTTCCCTCACCCCCCACCCCCCACCCAGCTCCCCTGGAGCAAGCGACAGGTCTCCAGGGCTCCTGTGACACAGCCCGAACTTCCTTACCAGCCCCTCATGGGGTTTATGTATTTGCCCACTTCACAAATTGCCCAGATTCTTGGGGATCGCTACAGTTAGATAGTTTGAAACCAAAAATCCAGCCTCAGTGCATTACACAAAAATACATGCTATATCTTTTCCCTAAGAAATATATCCAAACAGGAAAGACATTCTGAAGCCCTCCCAAAGAGGAGGAGGGAGGACAACTTTCCAGGATAAACCTGATGGTTCAGAGACAAACTCTGTGGACCACAATTTTTCAGCCCTTTACTCACAAACTCATCACTTCCATTCTCTGGGAAATGTACTAATTCCTCATCAGAAATACTTAAAGGCTAAACTTAGGTTGTATAATTTTTGCTAACAAAAGCAGAATTTGCAACAAAGTTTTTCTTTGTAATAGAGAAAATTTATGTCTATCTTTACAGATACAAGGAAACTTCTGGTACAAGAAGGACCTTAGGATGTTGAGAAGATGTGATTTGGGCCAGTCTGACCACTCTGATGTGTAATCCTAACTGTTCTGTTAATCAGTATTTTGATGTGCAGATATTCCACTTTTTTATTAAGCAGTGAGGTTTCATAATATGCATATGTAGAATCTGTCTAATAAGGGAACGGAAAAGATAATACTCTGATGGGTCTTGCAGGTCTTCCCTCTCCTAGTCCACCTGCCTATGCTGAGTCTTGGCAGGAGCGCTCAGCCTTGCATATGCCCATTACGAGGCTATTAATACAGTGAAACATGATATAGTGATACAGAACAAATTAATGGAGAATACACATGATATAAAGTGCTACCATATTCACACCAGCCTTTAATCACAATGTAAACCTCATATTAAAACACTCATGTGCAGATAATGCTGACCATTACATAAAAATCTGAAGTACTCACTTTTATAATTCACAATGTGTTATATTTGTGGAAATGCCCTACCATTTTGTTCATACAATTTTCAGTCCCGTATATATTGGTCTATGTGAATTGCTTGCTAGCAAGTACATTCTGGGAAAAAGTAGTACTAAAATTTCCAGCAAAGGTACAATCAGACAATTGCTGATCAAAATTACTGCATAAAAAACTCGGAGATACAATCGCAAACAATTACCATACAATTACAACATGAAAATGTACCAAGTACAGATAGAATCACAAAGCCAAGTACAGCTGATGGCAAATCTAGAAGCAATTACACAAAGCCTTTGAAGAATTACGCACATTTATTTAAACTTGATAAATGTGTGTCTTAGCAGTACACTAATTGAGCAGGATTATTATAACCAGTGAGATGGGGCAACGTCATTTGCATAAGTAGTTTAGCAAATTTCTAATATTTAAAATTTGATTAAAAAATGAAATTGCAGTTATTAGCATTCAGGTTATTCACTTTTCTATCTTACAATCATTAATTATTTTAGAGCCACCAGAAATTTGCAAAATACTTCACATATATAAGAAACTATAATCCTTTTAATCCAAAAGCTCTTGATATGTAATCTTGGCCACAATTTGCAACCATGAGGTAACAAGGCAGATAGTAAAAAGACAGAGTTGTAGAAATTGTTACCTCCTTGATTCTGCACATTTACACCATGATCCAAAATTCTGCAAGTCAAAAGATGCATTGCAGTATCTTGCAGCGATGTTTGATCAAGTCCTTTCCTAAGGAATGACTGTTTTCTTTTGCTGCTCACAATCGCCACTGAAAAAAATGAGACTTATTTTGTGTCTTTTTTCGCAGTGCTTGAAGTGGAAATAAATCGAGAATGATTTGAATGACAAGAGCATAATCATGAAGTTTATTCCTCAGCATGCTACTAAAAACAATAAACCTAAGTTTGTTCAAAGTGATACCATGAGAAATTCAATCAGAATAGCTAGCAGCTCATCTTGAAATATATCATTAACGATAAGGTGTCTTTGAAATCATAATGATAAGTATTTTAGATTGCTGGAAACAGATTCACATACACAGAAGAAAGGTAAACCAAGATAATGATACACCAGTACTGTTAGAAGGGGCACACTGAAGCATACAATTTTACTTTTACTTGACAAGGACTTGACAGTCTTTGGCATGGATATCAGAGCAAAAATTGGTTTTGGCATCAAAATCAAATCAAAGACTCATGGATAATTTTAGTCTGCAGGCTCCAAGCTATACTTGACACACTCTTTCATGGATCCTGCTCCTGGATCAAGGACATTGCACTATACAAGCCCTGCAACATTTTTCGAAAAAAAGTCAGCCTCCTGAGTTGTTGGGTTGCTGAATATTAGATTGCTTAAAATCAAAACCAAACATGCCAAATGATTCTTTAATCTTATGTATTGCCCAGCAACAGTTCTGCTTTTGATTAAAATCAGTGACAATAGTGTTTTGCTACTGTATAACAAAAGGTATGAAAACTCATTTGCAAAAGCTGTTTGTGAACTGTAAGCTTATAAAGTCATGCATTTTCATGTATTCACTGCAATTTATGCTCTAAGAATCTGTTTCTTCATGCCAGCTATTATATACCAAATATGTGTATTTTCATTTTTGAAACATCAAAATATTTTAATTCTATTCTAAACGTCTGTTCTAAAAGTATCATTTCTGTGCACAACTTTGTGTTATTAGTTTTAAAATGAAAGCGGACTGAAGGGTCACATTCCTTTATACTTCACCAAACATAAGTTTATAATTGATAGTTCACTGTGTTTACATGTCCCTGTTCTGTCTGATTCCTGCCTAGTGTTTGTGGAACTTTGGACAGAACTTAATACCAGACTGATGGCCTTAAGCTTTAAGCATTCTGCATACCTTTTCCTGCTCAGAAACAAAAGAAAGGGTGTGGAAGATTGTTCGACTGGAAACTAAGGCAGGAAGATTTGCATTTTGGGGGTTGTCTTTGATGACTAAGCCCTAAGAATAAAATTTTGAGGCCCTTAATTGAGCCAAATTCTAATTGACTAGTGCAAATATGCCCAGGGAAACACAAAATTTGATCCACAGAGTTATACTGTTATCCAGACTATGCACTATTAGTAGTTCAATCATGCAACTATGAACCTTGTTGAGCTGTCTGTTCTTGTGTCAGTCTTTTCATTACAGCTTACCTGTGTTTGCAAGACTGAATTCTGATCAATTAATTTATTCCCCCATTGCTACAGAAGATGACCTTAACTTTGTGGAATTAGTAAATATCAGGTTTCCTCAGCACGTAATTGTAGTTCTTCCACTCTCAGTATAGATTACAAAAGAAACAACATAATGAAACAAAGCAGGGAGCTCAACAGTTGGTAAATCTACATAATACACTCTACTTGGTATGCACACTACAGCAGTAGAATGAGCAGAAAAGGAACTGAAGCAAAATTGCTTGACCTATTTTAATATTTGATGAAGAAATACTAAGCCTAGAAATATCATGTCTTCGGGGACCTTGTAGTTGATATTATTAAAAAACATTTTAAAAGGAGGCTCCTATAGTCTATCGTAATAAGCTTTGGGTAATACTTTAAGAGTCCATTAACTTATGCTCAACTAATCTTGAATTACAATAGAAATCCTTTGAAAGCATTATGATAGTCACACAAATACCACATAAATTCATTTCCATCCTTTTGTGAATGTTTTCCCCTCGACACACCACAGTTTTTAATCCCTTTGTGTAATAGTCCAGAACTTGATATTTTAATGTTAGTGCAAGGAAGTCTGATCAGTCCTAAATCTTAAAGAAGAATCCAAATAAAAACTGCCTGTGAACCGAATCTAATGATTTTTTTAAAGTTATTTATCTGTAACTTTGAAACTACAATAGACTAAAAAAATGGTTTTATTATTTGAGTGGCATAATTGTAATGTTTATTATTTCCAATTAATATCATTGCTATGTTTTAAATTATCTGAGTTACCAATATAAGCTAAAATTTTTCCAAAGAATCACTATCTGAACAGCAGCCTGGAAAACAGCAGTATCTTTAAAATTTGCGTGGGTGAAGCAAAAATCATGAAAAATCAGCCATGCAAGGCTGAACTATTGAACTGAGAGGGGAAGAAAAATGTTTGAATGGAAAACATCTTTGTCAGAAAATAAGATTTTGGACTGAAACTTAGGAGACTTTAGTTCTGTTTACCCAGTTTTTTCAATAACCTTCCAAAATCACTGCACTTCTTTTAAGTTTCTGTACTAGAGACTATTTTGTCATCAAATCTTTCTTAAATTTTAAATATTTGCAGCAGTATCTTACTATTGAGGAGGCCCAGTCATTTCAAAGAAAAGACACGCCTCAGAAGCCGCATGATTTCAATATTGGAAAATGAATACTTCTCAATAATTCCCCCTATAAGTGTTTTTCAATACATTTGAATGCAAACAGATGCTGAAGTCATGGTCATGACAAAACAGAATTATTTTTCTTCAGTGGCTCTGCACTAACCCCTCTCTTCTTGTTATTGCTAAGATTTTAAGTCTTCTGAAGGGAGAGGTCCCTAATATAGGTTAGTTCACTACCAAGGGCCGAGCTTAACCCATATTCTGCAGAGGCCTTATATACTACAGTAATATAAATATGTGTGTCTTGGTCCTTTGAGCTTGGATTTTTCAGTGTTTGCTGGTGCAGATACTAGGCTTGGGGGAAACACCAATCAGAAACTGAGATCCACGCCAACCTGGTGATGTGATCTCCCAAAACACACCCTGCAGAGGATCTTGGGCAGGGTAACTGGAAAGACTAGAGATGTCCTGGGGTGTCCAGGAGTTCCAGCCACAGGCACCAGCAGGGACTGGCCCAGGCACACAGACACTGGCTCCCCACTAACCACATTCATTAACGCTCCTAGTGCCATTACTACTTTAGAAATTGCCTGTTTCATTCTTCTTTCCAGTGTCTGAGAATTCCATCATCACTTATGTTTGGGAAAATGAACCACTGCATACACATCAAGGAACAGCGATCATCACACCCTCTCATCAGCCTGTAATTTACAGCCAGCACTGAACAGTTTGAGCTACCCTCTGTGTACCTGGCAGGCCGGAACCTTGACTTCTCTGTGTGGTAAAAGGTCATGATGACATCGCTAATTTGAAAATAAATAGCTTCCTGTAATGTTACAGAACCGCTGTAGCAATCAGGCACATAAAGATAAAAGCTCATATAGATAAAGGCATATTAATTAGCTCATAAAGCCTTATTAATCAGGCTTGTAATGGTAGCAGTTTGAAACCATAAAAGAAATGTGTAAGATATTTGTCTGCAGGCTTAAAATAGAGAAAAGAATGAAAACCCACCCACACAGCATGATGTGATATTAGCACCCTGCTGCTGGGAAAAGGAAGAAACTGTATAACAGCAGCATCTTCTTTACAGTATATGAATGATTTAACACACTTGCTGTAGCTGAGGAATGATAGCAAAGAGTACTTCAGACACACCCAGACACATTAATCTACTTCCAAAGTAGCTTGACTACCTTAATCCATGGTTTATGGAAGTCAGTGGGTCTCTGACTGAGAGTGGGATTAGAGCCTATGAGATCCATTCGTAAAGAAGAAATCCTGTCCAAACTAAAGTCAATGGCTAATGAGTTCAAAAACACAGGATGCCACTGTGCTTCCTGATCGCTAAATCCTAGATCTTCTTCAGGCAAAAATTCCTACTCAGATTGAGATCAAATGAACTTCAAGGATTCTAAACAAAGTTCTGGTTTTTGATGGAAATACTCTATTCCCATCTTTATTTAGCATCTGATACTTCCAACCAAATGCTGCCATTCTAATCCATTGAATTTTCCACAAAAACTGAACATCAGAGACATTTAGAAGATTGTAAACTCTCCTGTTTATTCCTCTGTCACACCCCGCTGGCTCTACAAGTTTCTAAGAAATCTTCCTTGTTCCAAGACTTTCTGCACACAGTGCAGACAGGAATCCCGTTTTATTGTAAATAGCCGGGGCAATTGCAGCAATTTATGATTCCGAAAATACCCTCCCTAACCACTAAATCTCCATTATTTTTTTATATATTTCCAGAAGGTAGAACTGTTTGCTGTGCAAGACTCTGTAAAAGAAGAAAATTATGATTTTTCCCTTCTTTCTTTTTGCTCCCAATTTTGTAACAAAGGCAAAACAGATTTACTTGGGAAAAGTAAGCTCCACTCCTCTCCTGAGTAGCCATGAGCAGCAACGGTAGTGCGTGGTCCTTGTCACTTACCCACCTCCTCCTCACACATTTCACCACTGCATCTGGCTCAAAGAAACTGGTATTTATCCTTGACACAATTGGACATGGCCACATCAGGGTGATGAAGGCTCGTATTCCATTTTAAGCCCTTCCAAAAGAATTCATTTTGGGACACCAGAGAATCTGATTTTCATCTATGAAGAAATGTATAGGGTTTTTCTCCTTTTCACCTAATATTGAACTGAAGTAAACATCATCTACACATTCAGCTGTTCAACCCTTACACTAAAAAAATGATATCTCTTAGATTGCCAGTGTATTCAGCCTTGTACTTTTTAACAAACTTAAGATGGTGATGATTATACCATTTTCATTTGCTGCTTTGTCATATAACATTGTTTATATTATTGCAAAACAACAGCGGCATCCAAAGGCACAAAAGCCTAATCAGAAGTATTCATCATCCATGGTGACGTGTTCAAAATCTGAGCTACTCAGGATTTCAACATCTTTGATTCTTTGCAAGTCTATGAATTTTAGAAGCGTGTATAATACGCAAGGGACACATGTAAATTCTTATTTTAAATCTGTCCCCACACAGCCTTACACTGGTCAACATTTATTGGATTACAGTTGGCTGATACAATGGCATACAGGGACACTATGTCCTCTCATTGATAGCTGTCATTGATAGGGCTCTGTGTGAAGACTTTTGGCCCCAGATACGTTATTGCCATCTTTTTGTTGAAAAGAGAAGAGCCAAGATCAAAAGAATTTCAGATACTTCCAACTGAGACACAAGAATACTTAAAAATTACACACAGTCAGAGACCTTCTTGGACAATCAATGCTGTTAATGTACAGTAGGTTGCTAAAAGCACACCTACCAGGTCAGCATGCAATAAGGTATTAGCCAGACTTCACTGCACTATTTCATCTCTGGGTCATGAAAGTGAAATTGTGAGTCCAGTCCAGCCTACTAGGAGGAGTGACCAGCTTCAGCGCACATTCACATGCACAGCAAATGGCTCGTTGCCACACAAAGTGAGCGTTTGTAATGAGGCTGGAAGCTCACTGAAACCTGAGTGCTGAGAGCTTTGCCTGAAAAAGGACTCAAGGACTGACAGACTGAATTTTTTCTAATTTTTTAATATTGTAATATGCCAAGTGGGTCACAGAAGATATAAATATATACATAGTCAAGAATTAAAAATAAAATATCCATAGCACTGACAATTACCGTAATCTTAGAAAAGCTCAAGTCTCAAAGCACTGCACTTATTGACCAGCTCCTTTGCTGGTATGGATCAAAATAGCTCCATTTATTTCTGTGGAGCTCTGTGAGGTTACATCAGCTGAGGACTGGGTCTTACTGGTCTGCTTGTTAACATTCCTGTCATTCCCAAATGGATGTAAGTGCTATACTATTTTTCAGCTCTTTAGCTGCTCACATATGTTGAACCCATGTTTGCAATATGAAGACAATTGCATATATTTACCATTTCTGTCTGCAACACTGGAGGAAAACGCAGGTCTGTTTAACTCTACACACTAATTTCTTTGTCGAGGAAGAGTATTTGAAAAGATGCTTTTTAAGCTATCTTTTTAATCACTGAAGGAAGTGGTTATTGTAATTATGACAGTACCATTTTAGCTTTCAACAGAAATTTTATCCTAGAGTAGTTTCTGGTTGTAAATAATGCATGCAAGTAGTCCATTTTAGGGGGTTATCTTCCTTCCCTACCAATACAGCTCCCGCATAACATTTTGCCCAGGGTTTCATTCAAGGGAATAAAGTTTTGGGAGGAAAATACTGTTCAGTTCTCTCCATGTTAGACTAGCAGTTGACATACCAGTGAACTGTTTACAAAAATGAATGCTGCATTCTGTATCCAGCTGACAGACTCCTGCAGTTGGTAATTTATTAGTTATTCTTGCTATGAAAATTTATGTATATAATCTTTTTATTGCGTTCATTTTTGTATAAAAGACAGAATCACTACAATTCTTTTATTTGTGATCACAAAACTGACAGTTCTAGTCATATAATATAAAAACCATTTACTGATACTCATGTGAAATGCTACTGTACAAATAAGAATCTTTCCCTTTGACCACTGAATGATAATCACTTGGCCTAAATTAATCTTTTTTATTATTATTTATGACAGTATGTTTCTTTCTGAATTCAAAAATTCTGAATTTCTGGAACTAGCAGAAAATTCTTTTTAAAAAATAAAAAATTGACTTACAGTATTAATTATACATCATGGTTGAAAAGGAAGACAAAGCTGGAGTAGAAAAATCCTTGAATACATTTACCAGTGATGGAGAAAGTGGTTTATGGATAAACATTTTCTACCTCAAGAACTAGATGTTCAGTTAGCATAAATCAGCAATGGCACATCCATTATTTTCCTGAGCTAAGGATCTAGCCCGTATGCTCTACTACTAAATAAAAATGTTTTTGATCCTGATACAAGGAAGAAACAATATTTGCACCCATTTTACAAGTGGAAATAAGGGGGGGAGGGAGAGGCAGAGGGTGTTATATAGTATGTCCAAGGTTGCACAAAAACTATGCAGGTCAAGGCTGTCTGCACAGTTTTCTTGTCTCTATAACAATATTGCCCTTGCTAAAGTTACTGTATTCAAATTTTCAAAGTAGGTTGAACTTGGATTAGGCACCAAGGACTAACCTCTTATTATCACGAGTACATACCCACTATATATTTAACATGCACAGCAACTAAAATTGAAAGAAAACCATCTCACCGTATTTGGGGATGTGAAAAATGTTTCCTTGAAAAATATCAAGTTGAACTTGATATAGCAGCTGCTATAGTGCTAGGTTTTGGTTTTAGGGTGAGAAATGCTTTTGATGATAGCACACTGGTGTTTTTAGTTGTTGCTAAGCTCTTAAGGTCTTTTCTGCTCCTCACCCCACCCCACCAGCGAGTAGGCTGGGAGTGTGCAAGAAGTTGGGAGGAGACACACGTGGCACAGCTGACCCCAGCTGACCAAACAAATATTCCACAGCAGATGACGTCACGCTCAGTTTATAAAGCTGGGGGAAGAAGTAGTAGGGGGGGACATTTGGAGTTATGGCGTTTTATCCTCCCAGGTAACCATTACACATAATGGAGCCCTGCTGATGGCTGAACACCTGCCTGCTGGTGCGAAGTAGTGAATTAACTCCTTGTTTTGCTTTGCTTGCATGCATGGCTTTTGCTTTATTTATTAAATCATCTTTATCTCAATTCACAAGTTTTCTCACTTTTACTTTTCTGATTCTCTCCTCAATCAAACCAGGGGGAGTGAGCGACCGGCGGTGTGGTCGTATCTGCTGACTGGGGTTAAAGCATGACACTCTTCTAGACACTACTGGGCAAGCCATCTTTGGGAATACTTTTGAACCTCCTCTAAGTGGAACATGTGTATGTAACAAAACCCCCAACTTTGCAAATGGTCCTATTGATTTCATTAGCAGAGAAGTTGAGGCTTCTTTCATCTGTCTTCCCAATGTTGAGGTCTTCTTTTTAAGAATGATTCACACCAAGAGATTAATGTGGAATTAAAATAGAAGATACATGAAGATACATTTGCACCATGTTCCTTACATGCACTGAAGTCAGTTGTAATCTATTAATCTCCAATTTGCATGTCATTAAGCTTCAGGAGTGTTCCCTGTCTGCCTATGCTGTATCTCTTTCTTCAGTGCCTATTGCCAGGCATTTTTCAGAACTGATAGCGGCTTATCACTATCAAAAAGCAGCTGAAAGTCCTTAGGAAAATCTCCAGCTTAGCAACCATCCTTTTAAAATTGTAAATCATACCTGTTTTCCTTCATCTTTATAGCTATTAATAGGCATACTTTTCATGACAACAGGATTTGTTTGCGGGGTTATGAGATATCATCTGCTCCTTCTCTTTCCTTCTCTCTTAAGCTGTAATATTCTGTCACATCATAACAGGTTGTCCTGGAAATAGCTTGTCACAAAATGAAAGATTTGTTGCTACTGAAAGAGCAGAAACAGCTGTAAAAGAGCAAAAGTTAGATTTCAGCCAAATGTTCTTTAGACAAATGAATAGGAAAAAAGGAGACCCTAAACAAATCTTACTTAAGCTGTTTTGTTTCTCCAGACAGTCTTTGCAAAGTCTGGGAAGATAAGAGTCCTACAAATGGCTGTAGCTTCAAATAGATTATGTGGGTGGATAAATATAGGGGAGCACAGTGAGTGATGGAAATAGGATGGGCTTGGGTCTGTACTCAAAAGGAAAACAGGTTTGTTTTCTAGCAGAAAGCAATTTCCATAAATAAATAGGATGGCTCATCATTACCTGCTTTAAGCATAATTAGGCTAAATATACTTCCAGCAGTCAAAACAAAAAAGACATCTCAGTGAAGTCTTCCTTTACTCTGAAAAGGCTCTGCTGCGTTCAATTGGTGTCAGGCATGAGGACTGGAGCGGGGCAGGGTCCAGCTACCACTCTCTGATGTTCTGTTTGTCTTTCGTCTGTGGCGTAGAGGAGAGAAACGTGGCAGATATTTCTGTAGGCACTCTCATCCCCAGCGTTATTCTGCCACCAGGACATGCCAGAAGGTTCCATGCTGTAGCTGTGGTGTGTGATCAAATATCCCAGCATGTGCAGTTTAGTGGTCCCAGTAGGAGGACCGGGCAGACCCATAGCCCACCAGCTCTAGGTCTGTGTGTGCATATGTGCGCGTATGCAAGATCCTCATGTGCGAGGGACATCCCCAAAACAGCAGTGACAGACAGCCCCTCTTTCGTCTGTACTGTATGAGTAAAATGAGGTAAAACTACAGCTCGGTGTACACGGCACACAGAAGTCTATTCAGATTTTTGCAGCTGAGCACCTCGGGGGAGAAACGAACCCATTTTTCTCAGCTACCCAAAAGTCAAGTGATTATAGCCAGTGAAATGGGAAGCATGGTCAAACCCTTCTAGCAGAAAGACAACTGAAGCCTGTAAATATTTCCAAGAAGGTGCATTTTTAATCAATATACTCTATACAGAGGTGTTTTGTTTTCCAGTAGTATTTACTCAACTTTACACAAAAAGTAAACTCAATCAAGACAGACAATAAATAGCTGATATTTCAGTTATACTGTACAAGTGGAAATAAACTTCTGATGTTGCGTCTGGACTTAAAACCTAGTCTTATTCATTATCTTCAGTAAGAGGCTACATTTTTTAATGCTCTGAATAATTATTGTTATTGCGGTTATGCCAATAATTTCAGGTAGTAGCCTGTTGTCCCACCTATAAAAGACATTGTTATGCACTGCAGATATATGCTAAAATATTCCACGAGATTATGAGAAGAAAAATTATTATAATTTTGATTTACTTGTTCCAAAATAAACATCTGTAAACTAATTACAACATACACCTTTTCTACAGATTCTGTGAATGGAAAAGACTCACTGATTACCAGTTTTGTCTTCAGTTCTATTTGATGAATCACATTTAATTACAACATAATTAGGTAGCACCTCTGGAAAAATATGCCATGTAATGGTTATAAAGAATGAAAAGAAGTGATCATACTGTAATTTCAAAATACATCATGGCAATTCTTTTCATTAAGTTTCTGTGCAAAGGATGTCACTTATCTTAATTGTTAGTGTCAATACCATAGTCCTAATATTATAGTTTCCAAAAAAACTAATTTCAATCCCAAAGTAAAGTCTGTTTATTTTAGAAATCATCTCAGACCAATTTAACTTCAAACACTCAAGGAATCCCATTAGACTATTAAATATAAGAAAATATGAAATTCTCTGCTTTCTAGAAGCTTTAGACAACATCAAAGTCCTCTAGCATAATCCTGATTTAAAACAACGCATTATGTGGGTTTGGAGATCTGTTTTAGTCTCTAGCGAATAGAAATACTGCTAAAACCACCTGTATTTACATTATTGCAGCTTCCAGTGACTTGAGGCAGGATCAGGGCCCCTTATGGTTGAAAAGTATCAGCATTTAAAGAAAAGTGAAAACAAAAAAGCCCTTGCTGGATTTATGTAGGAAGGAAACAAACGAGCAAGGAGGATTTATGAGGCAGAAATCTCAACACAGCTTTTCTTCTTGACCTGATGACTGGGTAGTGAAAGTCGCAACAATACTTGTATACAGCCCAGTAATCCCATCTTCAGAGGAGCAACCTTCTCTGGATCAGCTAGGTCAATCCCTAGCTATGAAGTATCTTGCACATTGGCAGTGCATGTGTTCTGCTGGCAGGTGAGCTGCCTTTTCATTTGGGATGCATTATGTAGGCAGTCCTCCATCAGCCTGGTGCCACACATGTTGAGATCTGCTGTAGAGACTCACGTTACTCAGGTTGTCTGGAATGCTCCGGTCAGTCTTAAGAATCACAATATGGGCCTGATTCATCGCTTTGTTACTCAGACTTTACCCAGTTTTATTTTACAAAAGCTTATTAGAAACCAGGGCTGTCTAGAGATTTTTCATTCCGTGCTGGATCCCTCAGCAACATCCAGAATGCTGGGTCAGGCTGAGGGAGTCATCAAGAAAATATCCTCAGTTATGGAAACAGACTTTAGTATGACCTTATTTTGCATACTGTTGGAACGGTCCTGTTATTCGACTAGCTGCCAACAGTGACCTTCGAGAGGTGACGAATCAGACCTAAAACATTCATGGCTTGGATTAAAAACCACTGAGTCTTAAAAATGCATATTGAGCCTCAGTTTATTTGCCCACTGGATTTTTAACCTATAGATTTGGCATGTTTACATGTTTCCCTAGCTCAAAAGACTAACCACATAGAAAGTTTTGATGGCTTTTTTTTTCCGTTTTCTGGGGGTTTTTTTGGTAGAAGCTTGATTTCTTCCATACCACAGGATACCCTGAGAACCATTTCTGGGTAAACATGCCAGATACTTTAAAGTGTGATAGGGGTCCTGGAGCTCACCAACGTTGCAGACTGAACAGCAAGGAAGAAGTGGCTGAACACTCACCCTCCATGACATGAAATATTTTTTTCTGTGGTGGTTTCTATACAGAGAGTGGTCAGGGTATTAGAGGAGGCTGCACCATGTTGTTGCCTGTGCAGCTATTGGGAGAGCTGAGAACCTCCCAGATAGCTCCTGTGAAAAGCTGTGGTAAAAATGTGCTGTCTTCTCTCCCCATCTACAGTTCCTAGAGAAGAAAGACTCAAACACAGAGCTTTGGGGGCTAATGGGTGCTGCTCTTTTGCCAGGTTTCTGGGATACTTTGGATTGGTGCAGTGAAGATATTTTTAAAGTGAAAGGCTTTCAGAGGAACAGGCGGCTGTGCGTGGGCACTGAGTCTGCAGTGTAGTCACACAAGGAAATGAACTCAAAGCCACATATTCCAAATAAAAGTGAAACTGCTCTTCCAGCTGTAGCCTAAAGGTAAAATAACTTGAGAAATGGAAGGATTATAATATTTTTTTTCTTTTCTTGCTGTTCAATTCGCAGTATGAGCTGGTGCCGGCAGGTCACCCAGTGCCAAGGACCACGACTGACCCTCTGCGACCAGAGCTATGTGTCTCTCACAAGGGCTGGCGCACAGTATTACTTTCCATAAATTCCCAGGTCCTGAAAAAATGCCTAAAGATTGCCTACATGCCACAAGGAGCATAAAATAGAGAAATGTTGTTATGGGCTTTTGGATAAGTTTAAACATATTAAAATTGTAAAGGTTCTTAGACATAAAAACAGCAAGAAGAAAACCAGGCGTGTGTAATACTAAAATTTTATGGCATTACAAGAAACTCAGTAGTAGGTTGACTTTAAGTACCTTGGGCCCAAGTGAACATAAATGTGTGGTTTATCTTTTGCAATTGCCTGTGTTTTTAGTACCTTTTTGTTTAAAACATTTTATTGTTATTTGTTGTTATTGTTAAACTTCTGTCTGAGAAATGCTATCCAAAAATCCCAAAATGTTAAAATTCAGTATGATGTTTGACTGAGAGCATAATAGAGTCAATTTTGAATATGAAATTGTATTTTTCAACACAGATAAATAATGCTAACAGGGAAGAGAGAGTAAAGAATTGTTAAAATCTTTCATTAAAATGATTTTTTCTTTCTTTCTCATGTGCCAAATCAATGGAAATTTTCTGATGTGATCACAGAAATCCTTGAAGAAATTATACTGGCGGATAACTCCAAGATAAAATGATGAGATCTATATAGTATGGCGTATAATTATGGTAGAGGAAGTGAAAGATCACAGCCATGAAAAAGAAATATAAGCTGCTTTAGAGAATTAAGTAACTTCAGCCCCGGTAAGTTCAGTACATTTCTCATCAGCATTAATAGGAGTTATACCTGCTCACAGTATAAGTAAATTTAAACAAGTTATTTCTATCCTTCTCAATCCAGGAAGATGATTTTAGGAAATGAAGGATAAAGATTGCTAAGATATTTGTCTTAGAATGAAGATGGCTACCTTGTCCTTTTGTAAAACCCATTCATTCCCTTTCCTTTCTGCCACGTCAAATATTGGTGAATGGCTACTCCTTGTTACAGCATAATACTCAGAATAATATTATGTTGTAGTATAGAGTTGGGTCTGAAAAAGAAGAAGGCAATGAGCTGCCAAATCTGTCTGCAAAATATTTTAATCTGAAACAAAACAAGCTTGGAATGAACAAAACTATTTTAGAAGGTAATATGCCATCGTTTTGGGAAGACCAGCCCCACTGACTTTACGAGATTGGTCTGAAGCAGTATCTTGCATTTCACATTTTGCATCACCTCCAGGTCTATATTCATTAGACCTCTGTCCTTCATTAACAGCTTTTCAGTATCTTGGTCTGAATTCTTAGCTCTTTGTTTGTTATCACAGCGCACATAATTCTAGTCAGATTTACCACAGTTGGGAAAAAAATGGTTCTTCAGAGTTCATAATCATGCTGGTGACAACTAACTCTTTCATTCCATTTAAATGGCATTTGCCTTTCTCATGATTACTTCTGACAATAGCTTAAGAAAAAAAATTCAACTTCTTATTAGCAAAATCACCACAAAGCATAAAAGTTTCAAGCTACATTACAACAGGCTCCTATTCTCTCTACAATTTTAGCAACTTCAACATAAAATAGATGTTCAGGAAAACACCATACACACCATACCTAAGAACTCAGAGGTAAATACAGAATTCCAGGCCAGATTTCTCCCTGGTGGAAAAAAAGCAGTGCCAGTGTTTTAGCTTTGTGGTTGTGTTCTTCAAAAGCTTTCTCTTCTGAAACGTTAGGTCTTTATGAGTCGTATTAATCCCTGCTGCAACTTCTGTGTAGATACAAAGAAAAATCCTGTCATGCAACAGTCACATTCAATCAGTTCCTATTCTGCAGATGTTAAATATACAGTATGACGTAAATCAGTGGCAATCTGTGTAGCGCAATATGTGTTCCCAGAGTAAGAATTTAAAATAAAGATATCCTGGTTTAGGTTCAGGTAAGCAGCAAGTATAACAGGAAATAAAATGGCCGGGTAGTGCTTAGCGGCATGTACTTTAAAGAACTGCTTACAACTTAGAATGAAATTTTAATGAGTTAAAGGTTAATTGGAAAACCTACCTTTCTATCTAACCTTCCAAATGTAATTAAATATCACAAAACCAGCAAAGACTCAGTATGCTTTGTTAAAGCAACACTAGTCTGATGAAAATGAATAGTTCTTGAGCTCAGTTCTGCTTTCATTTTTCTGAAGTAACTCTTCTGTAGCCAGTTATCTCTCATGATCACTAAAATCTCAACCTTTTTCTGAAAGCTCCCAGTTATATCGCCCAACCTGTCTTTATAAGAAAAGAGCTGAGCCTGCTCCAAGCTGGGAATTCAAACCTGTCTATCTGCATCTGGAAGTAAACTGGAACAGGAATCATCTTTGCAGTATGTCTTGGGCCTTAGGAGGAAAGGAATAGGAACAGTACTTTTCACAACCACAGCTTCAGTGTTCCCAGTCTCTGCAAGATGAGAGAAATGAACTTGCAGCATCTAGAAGACAAATCTTTCTTTCAGTCTTTATTTGCCCAGGATTTAATAAAGCCATGCTGAAGACTGAAGTTCTGTAATTTGGGGGATTTAGAGATTTCAAACTGATTTTTTTTTAAATACTCTGTTTAAGTACATAATAATATAACATAAAAAGTACTTGCAACAGTGATAAAAAATCTTAAAAAAATTCAAAAAATTAATTCCAAAAATAGTGAATAGTGAATGTTACAACACTACGTGAACGTTTTAGTTTGTTCAAGTTCTCCAAAACCAAAAATCTGTTGAGTTTTTTAATGTGTTCCACAGGGCTTTTTAATTTGCCAGAGTTTTGTTTTTCCACAAAGAAGGTTCCATCAGAGTATTTACCACCCAGCTTTAGCATTATCTTGGAGCTAAATTGCAATTTTTCTGTGACCAAATAAAGTACATCAGGATTTGTACTTGCCTCTAGCATTAACCTTGCAAGTACTTCCGTGCAGCTTTTACAGTCACATTCCAGTTTCCAGTTCTCTCCTTTTCAAAGCCCTGGAGAAGAAGTAACTTCCAGTAACCATTTACACCAGGGCAGAGCAATGTCCATATCGCTGTGACTGTGAAGTTAGAGCCAGGACCGAGCCAAAGGTCCGCTCCAAGCCTCAGTCCATTTTAGTTGCTCCCAATCCACCGCATTTGGAGAGTAACTTTGCAGCAGAAACTACCATCGCTTTTACTCTAGATAGTTATCAAATAGGGCCTATATCTTGTATTTCTCTTCTCCATTCCTCTGAATGTGAATGAGAGTCACACTTTGATCCCCAAAGCTGTGGAGGAGAAATTGAAGGAGTCAGAGCAGCAGCTGGCCTGTGGATATAGAAAAGCTTGATATCTACAGAAAAATAAATTAAACAAGGCAGTACCATTCTATGACACTGAAATCAAATGCCACAGACAAGCTCACGTCCATACTACTAAATTCCTTTCCCCTCCCAAGCAGCATGGCCTCCCCCAGGTTGCCTGTTAGGACCAGTCCCTCGTTTTTGCTAACACCAGAGCAAGACCCCAGCACAGGCTGAGAGATGGCTGGAGAGGACAAAACCGCCCCAGGGACCACTGTGACAAGTCATCACTGTAGCTGGTCAGGTTCCAGGCCCCAGAAACATTTCCTGCCACCATTTGACTTATTCATATGGATACAGTGATAGCAGCATCCAGCAAGGCAAGGACAGCTTCAACTTAGCAAGGAGGCAGCCAGGCCTCCTGTTTCCTCTGTTTCCACAAAAGGTTAAGCAAAATGCAATAGCAAGCAAGCTCTGGAACCATGAGGCTGCTGCAGGTCCACAGCCAGGTCACAGCGTAGGACAATTTGTTGCGAGTTGTCCCCAAAAGGAATTTTAGCTGAATTCATCCAGTTTTGGTTTTCCCTGTGTTCAGTGTAGGTTACATAGATATACACGCAGCCTTTAAACCATTCGGAAACTACCATTTTAACTTTAAAAAGAAATTGTTATGCTTTGCTGCTCACTCATTTCACTAAGATTCTCACCAGTGAAAAACTGTAGAGAAATTTTTAAAAAGCATTTCCAGTACAAGGAGTTTTGGAAGTGTGCTGGAGCCTTTCCCTCTGCCATCCCATCTCTGTTTGTGATTTTAACCATACACTTAATGAGACTGAGATTCACCTCAAAAATTCCCCTCACAGCTATCAAGCACTCCTTGCTTCTTTTCCTTAAGCTCATCTGAATTCTCCGCGTAGCACCATTTCTGCAGTGAAGTTCCCTCATGACATGCTGACTCTCTGATTGACAGGCAGCACACACACGCCAAGCAGAATGTCAAAGAACATGACATGATAAAACCAAACATAGCTTAATACAGTTATGATAATGCCAAACTGCTTAAAATTCTCTGTACCTTTGACAGACTAGCCGTGTATTCTATATCTTTCAAAGCTGTGCATCAGCCTAGAAAAAAACTAGCTTCTCCAGCCCTTAAAGGAGATAAACGCTGTTTGCATTTTAGACCAGGTTTAAACTAATGCTAAGTAAATTGATTTTTGTTGATGACAGTAAGACGTTTATTGTGATCTTTCAGACTTACAAGCTTGTATTTCATTGCATTATCTAATGTGCGATGTGAGGCTACCTGACTTAAATAGCACTCTTGTTAAAGCTTGTTAAATGGTAAAGACCTGACATAAATATTTTCACAGTTGAAATCTGCAAGATAATGTTACCTGTAGACATATTTGCAGACAATAACTGAAAAAAATAAATTCATTATTTTCTAGAAGATTATTCTTCAAAACTTGATTGTAAAAGTAACTATTTCAGACTTTCCGGTCGTTCAAGCAAGAAGGCAACTAAAAGCTGACTTCAGCAGGGAGCACAAAACTAAAATTCCTAAACAGCTCACAGACTAAAAATTTTTCACTCAAGCAAAGGTATTTGTTTCCAAAGACAAGTATGCTGGGAAAGTTTAGCAGTCATTCATAGACACAACTTTGAATGCTGCTATATAAATGGTTTTCCTACATAGAGAAGCTATCGTGCAGCACAAAGAGCATGAATCTACAGCATGTTTCTTACTCCTGCCACTCTTCTGTCACTCATCTGAGTTGACACTAAAGCCATAGAGTGTACCACTAAATGAAACAGGGCCACAGCCCAATTTAGCACCCTTATGGCCCTAAGATGCACCTGATATGGGAGCAGGGGAGCTTTCTCATTCTGAAGTGTCTGAAATAAAGCCTGTGCTACGGCCCACCAAAGAGGTGGTTTGCAGCATGAAACCACGTGGCATGCCTGGCAGGTGCCACGAAGTCGTGCAAGTGATTTGGGAAGGCAAAGCCTGCTGAGAGAGCACTGGTGGCGTTCATGGCAGGAGCCAAACCCAATTCTGCTGTTGGGCATGGTGTCTCCTGTCCTCTGAGCCATACCCAAAAAAACATCTCAGAAAGTACCATCCAGCACAGAACAAAACACTTAGTGGGGCATTAACAGCCTGAATGGTCAGTAGACCAGTGTTTGAAATAACTCTCTCTCTCTCTTTTATTTAGCAGTACAGAAGGAGGCTGAGAATTCAAAAGTTCACTGGCCTTTGCAGAAAAAGCGGGCACAAAAGCCTTCTCCTGCTACCTATGCACAGCAGCCGCAGGAGGGGCAACCAGCTTACCATCATCACCATGACCAGGTTCGAGTTTTAACTGCTTTTGTCTTTTAAAATAGTCCATCACCAACTTCATTGTTGCCAACACCTTCTTTTATGCCGTAAACTTTACTTACTCATGCATCTTCTCTCTCTGCTTTCCTTTTAAGATCTAAGGAAGCATTTGTGTGCCCAAAGCTTTTTAAATCTTACCCACTATACAAGCTAGTAATAAAGTAAATTACCTCCATCTACATTCTGGCTCTGGCTTTTGTCCCTAGACTATCATGGCTAGAGCAAAATATTAAGTCCAGCTAAGATCATGCCTTTGCTCAAGAACTCTCTTGCACTTGTAATAAATGCTGTATTTTGAGCAAATGACAGTAGAAGAACAGCACCTCTGAAACAAAAATTTAAAAAAAAAAAAAAACCCTCAGCCTACTGCTTTGGGATTAATTTTTCATCCAAAATGAGATTTTTTTTCATTTGAAAAGTTGAATACAATAGTTTTCAGTCAAGCCATATTGAACTTCCTCATATCATCTGTCCAAACGTAAACTTTTAGTTATGAGACAGTTCACAGTTCCACTCCTTTTTCTATGATATCTCACGGGAATTTGAAGTCTCCAAAATCCTGCCTGGCAAGACATCTTCTACACAGGAGCACAGCACTGATCTTCACTGTCTTCTCACAGCATCTCATCCACCATGAGGTCTGAGCTAGTTTCTCCCCAAGAAGTGACTGAGTAAGAGGCTCTGTGGAAGTTTCAGTAAAACATTAGAGGAACCTTTGAATTCTGAGACAAGCCAACATGAAATAGTCTACTTGGGAATTTAAAAAAATGTAATTCTCTTGATGTAACAAAACACTCATTTATCTAGTCATTTCTAGATGAAGTACATCTTCTGCTAAAACCAAATCACGTGCATTTTTTAACTTGATGGGATTTCTTTGCTTGTTTTATTAAACATGACTTTTACTAAACATGACATAGCTAAGCATGATTTTTACCCTGAAAAATTCTAATGAATCAAAAAAGAACAAGTATTTGTTGCTAACATTATACGAAAAATTGGGCACCCCAATACACAGCAGTCTGCAGTGTTGTTTAGACATCATCCGTCTCCCTACCCCTGAGTCTATGGTTAGTTTCCCATTCCTCCCATCATACTTGCTAATTACTGCTGCTTTTACCTTAGAAACATTTAGAAGATTCATCTTTTTTCTTGACAAGGATGAGCCAGTTACTCAGAACACAGCAGTTTCCAGAGCTATTCCTTAATTACACTCATTGCAAGAATAACAGCTTAATTTGATAAATACCTTCAATTTGAAACTTTCATGTCTCAATATCTGCACCAAGGGTAAAATGCTGAATTCCCACTGACAACCATGCAAGAAACACATCTAACAATACTCTCTGCAATGAGATTATTTTTTTTCTTTATTCATTACTATTTCTTAATTTCTACTTTGGGATCTGTTGTTTCTTGGGTGAAAGAAAAGCAAAATAACGCAGAGAGAGATGCAATATATAGGCATGATATGAAGTCACAGATTGTGCTTACCATATACTAGGAAATTTTCAAGATGAAAAAGTACAATGGTGGGCACAATGAGAGCACCCTTACAGACCCATCATGGAAATTACAACCAGCATCTTATTCAAATCAGATCAGCTAATCTAAAGCAGATCAGCTAATACTAGCTGAAATTGCAGTATTTTGAATTCAGTTGGGTTATTCTTGACTTGTGCCTTTAATGGGTTATGTTCACATTTGTTCTTCCTTGCAATCTGAGTTACATAAATTGCTATGCAAGCACAAGATAATGTTTTCAAATAGACTCATTGGCACATTAATCTATACCACTATAATCGGCCTGAAGATCAGATTTTTTTTTTCATTAAGCAGTGAATGTCAGCTCCTTTGGGCATACAAGGTGTCATCAACTTTATGCCAGCTTTGCTGACTCATGTAAACATCTACACTTGTAAGCATTAATTTTCTTAGAGCTAAAGCACATTATGTACTAAAGGGGATCAGAAGTAAGCAAAATCATCTGGAAAATATAGTCTAAATTTATATTGCTTCTGCTGAGAGGATTAATTTAACTGGCTGGAGATAGAATATATATTAAGCCATTAATGTTTATAAATCTAGAGACACAAAATAACTCATTTTACAGCAGCTGTTATTAACATGCTCATTTTGTTTGTATGTGCTCAAAATGCTGTTACCTGAGTGCTGAGAGTACCCTGAAATTATCAGTAGCTTTATGTTCAAGGGCAAATGCATCTTGTGAGTTTGAATTTTTTGAAAATCTGACAAAATCTGAGGTTTTGTTTGTTGAACAGCACACGCTGACTGAAAACAAACTGCAGCTTCCCTTTCCACGGAGGCGTGCTCTTACCTTTTCTGATGGCAAGGTATATAGGTAGGAGGATTTGAACTTAAGCTACTACTTCAAAGTCTCAGCTGCTCAAGTGCATCAAATCCTAAGCGGCTCCCTCATTTACTGAATGCCTCCCAAAGGTATCGGAGAAGGACAACTCTGCTTTCACTGCAGTGTAGCACCACGGGCAGAGTATGGGTCACATTGGCAGCCTCCCTCTGCTTCCCAAGACAGGCAGGCAGCGAAGAAACACAGGAAGAGACAGCAAAACTGCACCATAGGAAAAGGACCAGGAAAAAACGGATTCAGTCTTGGGGAGAGCTTTAAAATATTGAAATGGAATATTTTATAAAGCAACTTACCCCTTGATAAAAAAAATATTTTATTTCTTTGTCTTTGGGAATGGACATAGACAAAATTTAATGCACAGATTTACCTCTCTGTGGGAGAGAGGAAAGGCTGAATTCCATGTAAATTGATAGATGGCTGGGTTTAACATGTATGTGTAGATTTATTGATGTGGTTTTATGATGCTTTCACTACTTCTGAAATCAAATTTCAGTAAGTCTTGAAAGTAAAGCTTTTGAATTACATACTGTCTCCTGCTGCACAAAAGCCCCAGTAGGCCTAGTTAGTTAAGTACTGAAGACAATGAGTTACTCATGTCACCCTGTCGGATGCAGAATAGGCTTTATTTTTTTATTTGATTTACCTTTGTTATTGCATAGACTTCATTCATATTTATCATTAAAAACAATGTTAGAAAAATTTTAAGTGCATTTAGGTGGTTCAGGGAAACAGTAATGGAATACTGAGCCATCTTTTTTTAAGGTCATCAGAACAAAATTGGCATGGGTTAGCCTTTATTCCTCACAGCTATACAAATTAAGCTGACAGCCTCCATCTTTTACAAGCGGACTCCCTTCTGTGACCATCAGTACTGAATAGAAACATCTGGTAAGTATGAATACTGTCTCACCTGAATTCCAGCTTTTCTGGTATTATTTCAATAGGTCTTGATTTGATATCTCACTATAATTTTTTATATTTTCACAGCTTTATGATCACAATAGAATAAAAATATCTAGATTTTCACTGCCAAGAACATTTAAACTGACATTAATACTTGTTCTTTGCATACTCCTGCTGATAAGCTGACAGGAAGAGCAACCAGCACATGTATGCCTTTAAAAAAAAAAAAAAAAAGCTGTTTTAGCAGCAAACAAGTATCTATTAGGTACCTATTAAACTGGTTAAATGCAATTTTAAATATTTTCTGAAGAAGGGCTCTTAAGACTACACAAGTTTAGTTAAGTGTCATAAATGATGAGAAATACATTTTAAACTTCAAGCAGTATGATAAAGAATTCAATGGACTGACAGTAACTTTCACTGCATGGGTACAGCAAGCAAATAAAAATGAAACTATAAACACTGCAGAAACATCTTGGCAATTTTCTCATTTGAACCAGGCAGCTTTAATAATTTTTGAGCCTATCTAGTGTTTGTATCAGTTTATACCAGTGTTTGTAAATCTATACAGTGAGAAAGATACTAGAGCAAATTAGAATCCCAGTGTTGGCTCTGAGAAAAACAAACCCAGCCTTGGCAACTTTCCATTAGGAATTTGGCACAACAGTACGCTGGGATTCAGTGAGTAACAGGAGTACCGTTCTCCTACCAACATCTTGAAACAGAGGTGTTATACCCAGTCTGGTACCGATCACAAATTTGCTGCTCTCAATGAAACAGGGAGCAAATGGAAATCTGAGTCACACAGAACACAGAGCTTAAGCTAAATTACCTTCCAGTCTCAGTTTTACAGCTAAGTGAGGGTGAATGCTGTCTTGAAACCAAGTACTACCCCACCATTGTCTTACAACCTAAGTAGTCCTTTCAAAAGTCAGAGGAGAACCACTCAGTGTGAATTCCTGTGACCGCATTAAATGTTTCCTTCCTAAAACACGACACACACAGGAACCCAAGTGCCACAATCTCAGCTTTGTAGTATTCACAGCTAAGATGCCTTGGCATATACAGTCCCATGTAGGGCACCTAAGCAACCTGTCCAACACAGAAGCCTACAAGATAGGAAAAAAAATGTTGATGCCCAACAATTTATGAATATGTTCATCCAAAGATGTGACACATCAGATCGCATCAAAGGACTCCAGCTGTTGAAAGATCTAAGTTTTCACAGACCAGATAGCATTTTATCTGGGTAAAGCATCTGTTGCAGCTTCTCAAAGTGTTAGGCTATGGAGTGGGGGAAAGGAAGCTCCATTTCCTCCTTCTTTAGGCTTAAAAGCCATGTCGCAAGTTGTCAGCTTGTCAGGTCACCCTGACAAGACAGGAAAGTGGATGCACAGTCAGCAAACCCCAGTACAAAGCCACCGAGGTACTAACACAAAATCCTCAACACGCTTAAGATTTAGGCTGCTGGGGAAGAGTGCTGGCAGAAATACAGCCAGAGCCCCCAGATGCTCTGAGGATTAGGCAATGACTGACCAGGGCTTTTGAAGGTCTAGCTGTGAGACTACAGTGACCAGTGTAGCACAGACTAAATCCCTGTTTGTCCCTGTTTAGATGTGCTGCTGGTGGTGGGCCAACCAGGAAGTTTATGGACTGATGTACAGCAATTCCTACAAACCTGTAATGTTGGCTACCTTGATGAACATGTTTGAAAATAATCTTCCACAGTCTCAGATGAATGCAGCACAGACGCACCTCTTTTTTCTTCATACGTTCATTTCATTGAGTAATATTATCCAATTTACAACAAAGTCAGCAAATGAGGGACCATATCAGAGACCTGTACAAGGGACTAAATTGATCTGAGCTAACCTTAGGGATAAACTGAGTTATCTCTGATTTACATCAGTACCCTCAGAGGAGGGTTAGATTGCCAGAATATCTGTGCTAACCTCAAATGCACATTAACCATAAGAAGAACAGTGTAATAAGTAACTCTGAAGGAAAAGAGAACATTTCTCCAGGCAGTTTGCTGACTGTGAACTTTGTTTCTGCGTGGACTACAGTGTCTTATATTGGACTTTGAAAAGAAGTGATCATTTTCAGAAAAAAAAAAAATAAAATTTATTTCTGATGGGACGAATGACAGGCAGGAGCTGATGGCATAGGATTAAAAATGGAATTTTGCCCTTACAGAAACCTTCATAGAGTTGGCAAGCTATGTTATGTCTGTCCCTTCTGCTGAAGCATTAGACAAAGCAACTGCTGGAAGTAGAATAATGGACCTGAAGGACCAAAAACCCAATCTGGTGGAGCAGATTGTGTTTTTGTATTCAGAGCTATTTAACAAATCACATTGTGAATCGAGTCTGCAAAATCAGTACCTTGATAACCTTTAAACAGAATTTTATATTGGCCAGATGGATTGTGGCAGAGCCCAGTCAAGACTGGGGTCTCATTCTGCTACATAATCAACAAACATGAGAAATTAAGGTTGGGAGGGAAAACAAACATGGCACTTCCAGTGTGCTATTAAACACTGTGCAGAAGCACCTGAACAAGCAGAGAGAAATTTCCCCTGTAACTTGAACCAGAGCAACAACCTCTGCAACATAATGAGAACTCATGCCTACAGATCTCTAATCTGGCTGGGCTCTCAGTCTGCTATTACGATATGTAAAAATACTAAGGGACACAAGAGGTTGCCAAAGTTTATCTGTTTTCTCATCTGGCTCCTAAGCATTTACCACAAACAGTTTTTTGTACTACTTTCACATCCCTTGCTTTCTCCTTCATCAGGCCTTTAATGTTCTTCTTCCAATGCCTTTCTACAGCAGGTCCCTGGAGCAGCCAGCCAGGTGCTCTGTTAGCCCTGGCCAACAACATGCAGGTCCATTTGTAACCTGTCTGGTCCCTTTCTTTGTTCTTTTGGATGGAGATATCGCTACGGTCCCTGCCTTGTTGCTTTCTACAGCCAACACATTTCAGCAAAAAATATTGAGTAGACTATTAGAAGGATTTACCATTGCAATCATAAAAATCAGCATAATAAAATATGAATAGCATTTTGAACCAGAGTAGTAGAAAGAAACTTTAGCAATAAAAATTAACAATGTATCCGTTTACTGCCTTATGGTCCATTGCTTATTGAGTTAGTTCGGTTTCCTCTTCGATGGAATCATAAAGGCTTCCAGTAGAAAAATAATTTGAAAGACATATTTGTTTATGATCTTTCAGTACCAAGAGAGAGATCAAATCCATGGTTTTGAAACCGTCTTTCAGAAAGAAGTGCAGTGCAGAAAACAAGCTGCCTTCACTCAGTGGGGTGTGCTAAGTGTGCGGGAGCATTGCGAAGAAACTCCTCAGAATATGCAATTTTTCAAGGTGAAAGAAAATCCTTGTCAAACCCTAACAGTGAAAGAAAATGAGAAAGTATGATTAATAGCACCATTGAAAGTAACAAAATAAACCATGAAAGCTAAACAATCTAACATCGTGCAGGGAGCCTATGAATATGAAGAATCTGTTTAATTTATGTATGTTTAGTGGTTTGCTACATTTCTGAATTCTAAAGGGTGTGTGCATGCATTCCCATATTGACTGAGCAAAGTTTTCAACACCGGACTACCAAATATCCACCATCTCCCTTTACATTCGCACTGGTACCAATAGCACACTCCATGGTTATTTAGGAGTTGTCAATCCCTGTTGCTCAGATATTTGGGGGGTTTGGCTCCAGTTTGAGAGAGTGAATAATGATGATTTCAGGCCCCTGAAGGAAATAAACATAGTTTAAAGAAGAGAAAACCTACATATAAACTTTCCTTGCTTTGTTTAGGTCAAACTAGCTGCTGCTTCTAGTGTTTTCTTTTAGAAATAGCAACACAAAGGTTTACAAAAACAAATTAAAATAAAGCCCTTAAATAATGGGTTTATTCCCTGATCCAAATAACTGACAAAAACCCTGAAGAATGTGACCATTTGCATGAACACTGAACAAATACTTTTAATATTTTTCATATTAAATATTCATTTCATATTGATGAGCCTGCTCGAGCTGCAACTTATGAAATAGAGACAAACAGGACTCACCAGTACCTCTGCATTACATTGATACACTACGTTGGAAAAAGCCACATACAGGAAGCTCATTTTATTGCTTTTATCACATAAAAATGGTGACTCTGGGTAAACATCTTAACTCCAAGAATATTCCAGAGAGCTACATAACTGCTCAATCAATGCAACTTCATCCTGCAACGACAACCAGTATTTCTAAATTTCTAGCCCAAATATTATCTATAACTAGACTCCTGTAAATACACATCTCTCTAGCTCTGACTCAGATCAATTTTTCAACTATAAAATGTTTATTTGAAATTTATTTTAACTTATACAAAGTAAGAAGGGAAACAAAACATTGTTTTATAAATGATCTCTGTCCAGGTAAGACACTGTCTAGTTCCACGAACCAGAAGAAGAGATAGGTCCAGGCAACCAAATCGGCCAAATGAAGATCTTGTTCTTAAAATCCAATTCCTGACACGCAGATTCTTGCAGTCGTTACCCTCAACTGCCCAACCACCTCCGTGCTTCACAAAACTTTGGCTGTATTACACAATGGATCTTCTAACTCAGGGAAGACCAGACATCCCACAGCCTCTCATTTAAATTTCACACCTTTTTCACGTCCTGATTCTGGTAGTATCACAGAATTTCTCTTACCACTAAGTCATGTCACTCATTTCTGTCATCATGCTGTCATGACCAATCTTACTCTACCTAACAACCACACACGGTATTTTCTCTTTCCACCTCCCACTTTTTTTCATCTTTATTTTCTGTTGGTTTCTCCACTAATTCCCATCAATTTATTGCTTCATTTCAGCATCCTTTCTTCTTCTGAAATGACTGACATTAGAATTCATAAATATCTATTTCATAATTCATGATAAAATAGACCAAAAAAAAACCCAAACCCCAGATTTTAATAAAGCAGTCTTACATCCTTATTGTTATAGAATGGAAAATTCTAATATCTGTGTTGGTTTTAGCACTGAGGCTGACTGCATTTGTGCTATCTACATGGTGGCTGTTTAAGATGATCAGGTCATGTTCCCCACTAGGTCAGCAGATCAGGTAATTGGAAGCTTCAGAGTGTGTTTGAACAGAACAATGGAGTCAGCATTTTAGCAACAGAACTGGACATTTTTTAATACTTTAAAGTATTGTTATGAGGAAACTTCTTTTTTTAGTTAGGTCTTGGTCTAAATTAGCAATGATTAACTGGTATGACTTCGAGCACTTCAAGTTTAAATAAACAGATCTTGACCCATCTAGAGGCTTATCTGGTTGACAGAATTAAGGAGGTAATCATCACAAGCATGATTTCTTTACGGTTTTGTTGTTGCTTTTATCTTTTTACTATAAGCACTTGGAAGAAACTAGATCTTCTAACCATATAACCTTTGCTTGTGCTGCATCTCAAAAGTATTGTATTTGAAAGACTGGTGTATTTTTCAGTCTACGAACTAACCTCACATCCCTTAGGTTAACCAGCTACAGTGTTTCTTTTGTGTACCATATTGTGTGTTTATCTCTAAATATTTGAAATGACGTAATTTTATAGATAGATATCACATCTGAAACATACCTGGCAAAAGCTGATAGCAAACTGCTGATAGGGAAGTTATTTATTCCAGGCATTTTCATATGTCCTGTATCCCTGTAAAGGTCAGTTTCCTACTGGTTTGAAAACATAAAGGTTGCTAGAGGCTACAGTATATAAACCAAATGCTCCTCAGACACAGAGCATTGTATTTTGACACAGAAGATGGCTATCTTTTTTCTCTTAGTACAAGCTTCATCAGTTATTTTAACACCCTGAAGTTGAAAATTAATAGTTCGTGTTTGTCCTTATCAAATCCACCCTATGAGACTACACAGGAGAATTAAGATGTACAAGACGATTTTAGAAAAATTAAAGGAATTATGGCAAGGCTGGCAGGCTTAAAAATTAAGCATACCTGCTTGGCTGTTGTGAGCAATTGTGTTTCCACTGCTCTGCCTACTAGCAACACTCTTTGTGAGCCCGCGGGGCACAGAAACCTGGTGAATCTTTTCTCGGTTTCGCTCTGTCTCTAAAATGTATTAAAGGTCACTAAAATTACAAATTCTTACATTACTATTAAGTAAATTGGGATATTATTTAAATAACAGAATCACGATATATAATTCAAAAATTAGGTTTTTCATTTAAGTCTTGTGAATCCATCCTCCGTGACAGGTTGGGTGCACAGGCTGTCTCTGGTGGGGTTTTCCACAGGCTGGCTCCAGGACGCCTCAGCCTGACTTCTGCTGAATTTAATGGGAATCTGATCATGAAATCCACATGACAGCAAGTCTAGCTAGCTGTCCATGAACACTATAAATAACACAACTTTAGCTTCTGAAACTAAAAAGGGCATTAACGGTGCTCCTGAAGCTGTAGTTAATGTTTTGTAACAACTATTCAGACAGCTTCAGCCTGTTCCCTGGCAGAATAGCGTACACCACTGGTGCCACATCCTGGTGGTGGAAAGTACTGGCTAGGCTGAATGAAAGCAAGTGATCCTTCATCGAACCATCCCAAAGCAAATGAATTCACCATTCCTGTGCCCGAGGGAGTCACGCAGTGTCTGCCAGATAGAGACCTGTCTGCTGATCTTACTTCAAAACTACTGTGACAGGGTGGCTTGATTCCCTTCTCCTCAGTCATACCTGAGCTGTGACAGATTGCTGTTCCTGGGTTTGGACGTCTCAGCTGGGCTTTCTGGTCAGGCTGTATAGCCGGCCTTCCTCTGGGGCAGGAGAAGTGGGTTTCTGCAGCCATCTCCCCTAGGCCCAGCACGTGCACCAAACATCCCACGGGAGCTGCAGCCCTCCAGATGAGCAGAAGCAGCTCCATCATGCCTCTGCCAAGGCTGCACCTCACCTCTGAGGAGAAGAGATGCAACAAGATGCAGGGCAATAAATGGATTTGTATGTGCATCTGACTCTGCAACAAAATACAAGTAGAGGAAAACTAGCTGTACCTAATACTACAGAGGGAGGACAACTCCTCCCTGCATGTTAGGGGGTCTGTTTCCTCCTGGAAAGAAACCTTCTGTTTTAAACAAAGCTGCAATGCTTCGTTTTCAACTACTGCAAACAAAGTCTGTGTTGATTTCACCAAGATAATACCACGTTTGTATTCAATCAGGTGTTCCCACATCTTAAAACTTACCCCTCACCCTTTAGTGCCAATGTATAAAGCTTTATTTTCATACTTTGACCCTTGTCATGGCCCATTTGTGGAAAGCCTACGCAGTTTATCAGCATGATACAGCCCATTAAAGAAATACTGGAAGTGGCATGTAGTACTTCCTTTGGTCAAAAATACATTAATTTATTAAACATAGAGTTTGAAAGTGACCACTGAGGTAACTTTCTAACATCCAGGGAAGAGTAAAAGAAACAAACCAGTATATCAGCGTTTATTTTATTTTAAAATAAATTAACACAATCTTTTTAGGATTCATAATAAACTACTATTTCTACAGAGTAAATCTGCATTTGAGAAGTACTGAACACATGTATCTGTTTGACACAAACTCCCAACTGTCATTTTCCTCTGTATGAGATGCCTGTATCAACCAATCATATCAATATATCAGGTGCTGGCAAAAGGAAGTCAGCATTTAACGCTGTTAAACTCAGAAAAAATGTATTTGAAATCCATAAAAACCTAAATTCATTATCAGACAGCAGGTAAATAGCTAGATAATGGAAGAACACATCCCATCACATTCAGAGTCACTGATGACAGCCGAATGGAGGATAGAAATTTGTGTCACTTTTAAGGCACAGAGCATTATTGTGCAAACAGCCCACTAAATCACATCATCGTCTTTTGTACAACTACAGCAATAAACATAAACCTACCTTAAATATGAGAGCTGCTTTGTAGAATTCGTGTTTGACAGGCTTTAAGCTTTCTTTTTAGTAGCTCTTTCTTCATTGGTAGGCGAACTCTAGGGGGTTGGTTGAAAAAAAGTTGTATTAACAACGTGATCCTATTTCTTAATAAACTGGCAGCATGTATTATCCAGGCATGGTTCAAGGCCTTAACATGAAATAGTAGGAATGCTTATACAGGGAACGATGGTGTGTGGCACCGGTTAAAGGCGGAGCAAAGAGGATTCTGCCTTCCCAGCTACAACCCTCAGAGCACAGCAGTGCTGCGTACCGAGCCAAAGGGCCTTTCAGACCCCTGAGCTGGTGCCATCCTAAGCCAGAACATCTGCATGGCAGTGTTGCAGGAAATATGAGAATCTGGGCACCTTACAGCCCTAGCAATGCCTTGGTGGGCTTGAGTTAAATTAGTCCTACTGAAAGGAGACACCTGTTGCCTCTGTCTCTGTGGTGGGCTGTGTTCTTACACAGCTGATCCATTGGACTGCGCAGCTTCCAGCCTTTAAGTCATGTGGGTCACCTGGGTCACTCAGGACCCTCAGCATCACTTTCTTCTGCTGTCTAAACATCCTACAGGGATGCTAATCTCTTTTAATTTAGGTTGCCTTACAAGGATTTTAGAGCACTCCCAGATCCTTGTGCTGTTGAAACACAATCGCTCTGCCAGAGCAAAGCAGGAATTTAGGTAAATGAAAGGTAAGGATTTCTTATGCACCTTAAATGTGGCTCCCTTCCATACAAATTTGAAGGTCTATCCAACAGCAGAGAAAAGCTAAAAGCATCTGCTGTCAGGGCAGCACCAATGAGGCCAGGATTTCTGGCCTTTACTGGCAGGTGAAAGGTGTTAATTCACATCTTCCCCCACTGCTGTGGGAATTTTGTAAGAGAAGGTTAAATAAACATTTCTCAAAATAATTCAGACAGTGTTAATCGAGCCTCAGCATGCAGACTATGTAGGTGACCTCTCAGAGCCTTTTCTGGGGCTATTTTCTGTAACCTGCGATTGTTTCAGGTTGTTGCCTTACAGATTCAGACTGGTTCTGCTGCAAACCCTCACATCCTCCCATGCTTTTTTTGATGTCACATCTTTTTTAATGGAAACAGAATCCATTGCATATCCTGGTGACAGAAAATTGATTCAGCTGAAACCTTCAAAACCACAAAGAGATCTTGGAATATAGCGTTCAAAAGAACACTTTGCATCATGGCCAAATATGTTCCTTTTGCTTTAGGTGAGGTTTTAATATAATGGTGTATTTGTAGCTAATAGAAAGAGTGGGGTCACACAGCGCTGCTGAAAACATCAGCTTTATATCACGAATACCAAGGTATTTAAGTACTTCTGAAAAAGGTGTTCAATAATTTCTTTATCGGGAGGAATCAATGGATAATAGCCACCTCCCTGATTCAGAGAGATATAACAAGACCTAACTTCACAGACTGCATGAAAGCAGATTTCACAGGATTAGTCTGGGCTCTTCTTCAGATGCAGTGTTCATGTCCCTCTGGACAGATTATTTATCACAATATATTACAGCTGATTCATGGGTACTGAATACAAATAGCTGCGCTGATGTAAAGGATGTTGCAAAGCTAATAATGATAGCTATGAATCCTAGTTTACCATCACTGCTCTGCAAGCATGTAATTCATTTCAGGAAGGTGAGAAAGCTATTAAAAAGTAGCATAATGTGACTCATTCTGTCAGCCAGTACAAACAGCATAGGAGAATCGGAGTTTGCCAGCGCCTCTCCTGGTTTCGAATGCCTCTGAATGGTCCCTCTCTTCCCCTCCAGGTTAGGTGGGTGTCTTGCTGCCTGTTCCTTAGTTACCTATAAGAGAAAACTCAGTTACCTGTGAGAGAAACTATCTATTATTTTGTTTGTGATAGAAAGTTTTGGTTCTTTTGGCTAGTATTTTACTATTTCATAGCAGAGGGAGCAAACTTGAAAGCTGTTTCACTACTAAAAATAAAATACACACCCCCCCCCAAAAAAACCCACACCTGACTCACCTGCTCAGGATTTAGCCAAAGGAACAGTAAAGAGGACTAAATCCCTCAGATAATACTCAGAATTAATGATTTCTCCAGCTTCAGGAGTAGGTGCAAGTTTTTATGTACCTTCTGGTCTGAAACTGCACTCTATTCAGTTTACAATTAAAAGGCAGAAAACTCGCCTTTTTAAAGTGAGCAGAAGTGGATTAAGGCACAGGCACTATAGATCTGCTGATGAGTTTACAAAAATCTGCAGATCATGCTCGACATTCCCAAACTGTCTGAGCTTCCCTTCCTACCCTGTGTCGTACACTATGGCCCATACTGTACTTTTCACTGGGAAGCATCCCTCAAAATACTTGTCTCTTCTGGATTAGTCTGCACTTCTAGGCAAAGCAGAAACCCATGATTAGCCCAGCTCTGAACACAGTAATGCTAAATCACAGTCTCAGTTTCCATAATAGAAAACATTTCTAGCCTGCACGAAGGCAAAAAAAATATTGAACATGTGAGTCCAGCATAATAAATACCTATGTGAGTATGCCTGAAACAATAATTTTCATCTGAACAGGGAAGACAAGTATTGTCCAAAAGGGTAACAAGGATATAAAGAAGGGCGAACCCCTGTAGAAGCATCTTTTGCCTTGAAAAGCCCAATCAAAGCCCAATGCTACCACACTCCTGTGCAGTCTAATAAATCCTGAGTTCATAACTCCTACTAAGTTGCTCAAAATCTTGCAAATGGACCACAGAAATAGTGAAGAATAGCACATATAGTCTTCCATAGTGTCCCACACTCCTTAGCTGGAAATCAGCCCTAGGCTTTCCTCCCCCATCAAGAGATCACAGATAGATTTCTCTTCCTGTTTTAAAAGGGCTTCGTCAGTTCTTAGAGAATGCAAATAATAGTCAGACAGGAGGAGAAGAAATGATGGTAGGTGATAACACTCCGTAATAAAATGTGTGAAATTAAATTTAAATTAATTTTAGTATATTCGTTTTAGGTAAGAAATAATTATTTCCAGTGGTTAAAAAATTCTTCCACATTTCTGACACAATAGCTATTAAATCTTTTCAGAAATAGTCAGTAGACTTTTAAAGCTATAATATAAGACGCCTTTACCTTAGGAAGTATATTCAGTCTCAAATAGAACCTGTAAATGGATTTTTCTTATCATCCGTGAAGAAGTGTAAACTTAATCTGGTTGCTGGTTCTTTATCTCAATTCCTTTTTAATTGACATTCTGCTTAAACTAATGAAAAACCACCCTCTCTAAAGTCACTGCCATTAGTACCTTATTCTGGCCTTGTCAGGAATGACTGACAGAGAGGTGAAGCTTAAACACTGATAGTCGGAAATCTTTCTGTTAATCCAAAGTCAGTAAAATCTTCAGACTCTTCAGACTGAACATATAGCTACTATTCTTTGTAACTAACTTCAAGAGGATTTGAAATGGTAGATAACGTGATTCAATAAGACCTTGGTACACTCTTAAAACTCCACTTAAAAAAGCCTCACTGGGTTATTAGATATTGTGATTTATTCCAGAAAATGCTTTCAAAGAAAGCTCAGGAAAAAAAGCCAAGAAAGCTCTATATTTGAAACATAATCTTTCCTACCTTCCTGTAATTCAAGTTGCCAATTCTCCTTGAATACAGCTGTTAGTCAGAGCCCAGATCCAGCGGATAAAACCACAACTGAGAGGAAGTGAGGACTAGCCGTGCAAGCCCAACCTACAAGAAGTCTCTCTCAATTCCCTCAACCTATGGCAAATGTATGTTTGCTGAATAGAAATGCAACTTGGTGACACAGGGCATTATACCTGCCAGAAACATATTATTCAGTTTCTACTACTACATCGTTACTCTAATAGACTATTAGGTTCCAATTTTCCAGTGAAACAGGATGTGGTAGAAGAGCGATCCCTTATAATGACATCCAAGAGTTTTTGAGTTCTTGGACAAAATATTTCTTGTTTTCAAATTTTGGGGACAAGAAGTACAAAAAACTTGGTTTAATTCTTCATATTAAGCTTTTAATTTGGGGAGAAAAAAAAACATTTTGAGTTGTAATATAGCCATTCTCTAACCAACTCCATTCATCTTTTAAGTAAATAAGTACAACATTGTTAATAAATTAAATATTAGCTGAGCAGAAGATTAGCATTTTTATTTTCTTGAAAGTCCTGTGAGTTTTTACGTGCATTTAGGTTTTCTATATGAATATTTTGCTTTTCAAGCCATCCTGGGGTTGTTTTGCTGTAATCATTTGAGCTACAACTATCAATGTACTTCTTGGAAACCAGGGCTGTAATTCATTCTTGTCAGAAACAGATGGCTGAGAAAATGAAAGCAACAACAGCAGTGAAAGACAAGGCCACCTGGGTCCATCAAGCTGATGAGAAAAGCCTGTGAAGTTAATGCCAGTGGTATCTGGAGCCAACACAAGTAGGCTTTCAAAATAAGAGCTAGGAATCAGTCAATAATAAATGAAAAAAAAAGTAAAAAACCCCCTATGAAGCTGTAGGGGAATCAGTCCTGGGAATTTCAAGCCTAGTCAGCATCATGAAACATCCCAATTTCGAACTGAATTAAAAGGTGGAAAAAATGGACAGTCAAGCACTAAGCCATGGGGTTTGTCTGGGGCCACATTTCTGAGTAAGGTCAACTCAGTCTGATATTTTTCACAAAAGAATACAGTTAAACAGAAATTAAAACTCCTGTTAAACTGCTCAGCCTCCCTCCCCTGACAACGCAGGATGATTTCTCCACTCCAGAGCTCCTTTAATTATTTCATGAACCATCATAGAGCATTCCCTGGAAAAAGTCAGGTAGCCACATAAAGTTAAATTTCCTCCTTCTTTTGCTACTTCAAGCTCCTGAACTGACTTCCACTACTTCTACCAGACCAGCTCCCTGTTTGTAGGTTATGCCGGAAGAAACTGAATAACCTAGAATTTGCAAGGAATGCAGGTAATAGCAAGACTTCTCTCCTTCCTGCCTGAGGTCCTATTGCCATCTCCCACACTTGCCCTCGGAGCTGAGAATGAAGCACAGCTGGGCCAGCAGCACCGTTCAGTGATGGTCCGGGCTTTATTTCTCCCAGAGCTGCTGTGCAGCACCAGTAAGGACCAGTTAGCATTCTGTAAAGTTTCTCCCTTTTTAACAACTTCAACTTTGCCATCTGCTTCTTTATATTCTTTCTGGTTTATTGTGATTTATTGACTTTTCTAGATCTATAGGTACCTCCTGCCACACAGAACTGAGTGCTAAGTTGAACTGGACAAAAGAAAGCCATTAATAATGAAGTTAATTTTAAAATTACTCTGCTTTAACCATGGTCATGCCCCATGCATGGAGCTGACCTACCACTGGAAAAAAGTGCTACTTTCTACGAAGTTCTGCTCCAAACGCAGAAAAGTTTCAGCGATTCCTCTAAGGAACATGAACAGTATCAGGTAGTTTCATGTCTTTCACACTTCCCCCTGATTACATCTATGGATGACCCCTGCAATCAGATATCGTGATGCACAAGATCTAACCCATGCATTTTCTCATTGGCCTTTCTGAGAAAGAAAAGCCGCACATATAAAAAGCATAAATTGTTGCATAAAATTAGGCCACCAAGCTGGCCTAAATAACTACACACAATGGATGAAGTAAAGGTGTTTGGCTGAAAACATCCTTTGGAGTTTGGTGCTTTCTCTTTTCACTTACCTATAAAATCACATGAATTCACTGGGAAATTGGTTGATCAGCCCTTGTTACTGCTGATATTTTCTGCTTAGAGATATAACATGTGGCGTGATGCTGAGGGGCGTAAATGGAGCAGCCTATGGAGACTTGAGTCCCTGTGCTGCACTTAGCAAAATTCACAAGGATGCCCATATTTCTCATGCAAATGATAACTCTGTGAGACTTAAAGGTACAGTACTTTTGAAAGATGTGGAGGTACAATCATAAACCACAATATTTATTATAGTGAAACAAAAGCTTAGTTCAAATAGAATTGCTAGTCATAGGTTGCAGTAGCAGTTATCTGCAACTGCAGCCACTTTGAGCTTTTGGGTTTTATTTAAAAAGCTTAATTGGAATTTTTATTACTCCCAATTAAGCTTTTTAATTAAAAAGAAAGTTGAAAGAGGCTGGAGGCAAGTATTGCTGAAACTCATATCTGCATAGACTCTGAGGGGGAAAAAAGGGAGTTTTGTAAAATTGCAACTGTCAGCCAGCTGCAGCTTTCAGTAACGCTTACTGCTGATCCCATTTACCTTGCCAGTGGCACACTGCAAATGCAGATACACGCGCCTAGTTGGAAAAACAGGCTTTCAGCTTTAAATAGCACTATAAGAATACGAATCCTGCTTCATTCCTGCAAAGGACACATTACACATGAGTAAAAACTCCTACCTACTCCCCCATCTCCGCTTTATTTGTTCCATTAGCAATTTGAGCCTGGTAGATATTTTCCTTTTCCAAGACCAGGCGAGATTCACCACATAACGAATTTAATGCCATTCCAGCAGACATGGGATTACCTGCACATTTCTCTCCAGTACCTCTACATGTACAGACAGGACCGATAGATAACATGTTCATAAAACATGTACCCTTCTAAACCTGCCTTATAGAACCCAATCAATATTTTTGGCCCAAAATTTATTTCAACTTTTCCTTCAAACTCAGCTATTACATGTAGCCTTAAACGCTTTGTTTGGATTAAGGAAAAAGCACTGGTTTAAAGGAGGGGTGAGAACTACTGTGGAGAGATCTGCAACATTCAGCTGGCAAAGCAGAGACTGGGAAACCTTCACATATCTGGACAACTGGAACTTTTTTTTAGATGACTAATATTTCGGACCAAATCTCAAAAAAATCATGTCATTCATTCTTGCACATTAACTTCTCTACTCTTTGGAAGCAAAGATACTTCACACTTAGCCCCACTTGAGGTTTGTTCATAGAGTAAGATCATATTCTAACAGAGATGTTGGATTAGCCCTTCGAATTTCCTCTATTGTTTCTAGAGAATGTCTGGTGAAAATATTTTCGAAACAAACCCAGTGACAAAGAATTTATTTGTTTTTAATAGATATATTATCAAAGTGCAGCACAGTTAGACAACGAGTTCTTAGCGAACTGATTTTGAAAGTGTAATTTCAGGTATGTTTCCCAGATATGAATCTCAACAGAGCTGCTTTTTACCCTGCCTTTGCCTGAAGTAAAAATCTTATTGTGAATTGCTCTTAGAGAAGAGATGTGCTTTGCATAGGCCTTAGAGGACAAAGTTTTAGAAGCAAATGAAGATTAGTAGTGTATGCATTTTTTTTTTACATAGTTAAAAAGTGAATAGTGAAGGGATTATCCAACCTGCAAGCTGAAACATTTTTCTCATGAGAAAGAGGCATTTAATTCCAAAGGAAATTAAGGATTCAAGAAAGGCTGATTTCCTTCTTGTTGTTGTAGCTAACGTTTTGTTTTGAGCAAAGTCTAGAAGGTGAAGTGCGTGGCTAAACATGTGCCTTTTTTCTTAGAATGACATAAAACAAAGATTTAGGGATGTTCATTTCCTTAGATACAGTCCAGACAGTGTTTTGATATTTTTAATAGAAATTATAAATCATGCTGGGTAACTCTTGAAACAGATAATAGAATCATCTGAGTACATAAATCTAAGAACTTTTATGTCTCCTGTGTTCTTTATCTTTCCATCTCTTCAATATTTAATTCTGAATACTTGCCTGTTTGTTTGTACATCAAGATCATTACCAAACAGCTTACTAATTTCAAGGGAATATGCTTCATAGATATCGTTGAGGGCCAGGGGTTAAATTATAATGCTTCAGTTTTAAAAATCTTATGACTGATCTTATTTACGTCAGAGACCACTGACGTAAAACTCCATACAACACAGTTAGCCATCAAAAGCTTTGTACTGAAAATATAATGCATTTTTTTTCTCTCTGTGACTTCTTAAGCCAAAATGTCTGAGGACTGACAACACAAAAGGTTTCTTCTAGCCAGTGAACAGCCATGCTAGAAAGGGCACAACTGGCACCACCCACGCTGTGAATTGTGAATAATAGTGAATTTTGCAGGCTGATCGCCCCAAGGTCCCCACGGAAGCTGTAAGAGAAAGCAGCCACCCCTAAGCATCGTTCTCCTTTGCTTTCTTGCTCACACACATAAAGTCCAAAGGCAAGAAAAAGGGGGAGCTTTGGCTCCATCTCCCAAGCATAAATTAGTATAGCTGGTCTATGGGGTGAGCCCCAGAGAGGAAAGGAGCTCTGCTACTGGTCTACACTGGGGATAGACATCTATGCTCTGTTTGATCCTGGAGCTGTACAGCTGTAATACTGACTATAATTCAGGAGCCACTGTGATAGAGCAATTTACACTAAATGCTTAATATTAGCCATTCCAGACTACGTAAAGATGCCAGTCATTTTATAGATTCTAATCTTTTAAAAAAGAGACCAACACATAGCACTGTTTCTCCATTTTCAGTGCTTCATTAATAAGATTTTCTTTAAAAAAAACACTGCTGGCAATATTGTAAATACATTTACTCTGATTCGTCAGTGAGCCCTGGGATATTTTTTCATGTTTATGGATATGATTTTATGTATTTTCCCATGAATGCATCTCTTAGATATAGGCTGGTAACATTTTTATATGAATCATTAAATATATTTTAGCAGGGATTACAACGAGTTTATTTGTTTCCATATAGAAATGAGGTTATGTTGTTTGTTTTGCAAGATGTTACTATTACTTACTGAGAATCTGCTGGGGCCATACTGATAAGATGGGGATAAAGGTTTCAAAGCCGATTTCATTTGCTTTAAATGGGTTGTGTCATCTGGTGTATACCAGCAAATGTCTTTAACAAGTGAGGAACCAAGGCAAATAAATCAGGCATAAATCTAAATCACTGGCTTTATTGTAAGGAGAATTGCGTTATTTTCTCTGAGAAACTTGGTAGAATTTCTTCTTTAAGAAGTTAGCCCTCCTGCGGGGTGTGATACCGGCTGCAGAAGGGATACCAGCATGGCTCCAGCACCATTCAGGAGTGGCTGGAGGGATGCTCGCCTCTGCTCCAACCAAACGAGCTCGGCTCCGACCTAAATACATAACTTCGGATAACATTCAGGATGCGTCCTTGATACAGTGGCGGGGAGGGGGGGAATGAAAGGGAAAAAACCCACCTCATTTAAATGAGTCTACATTTTTCCTTTCTTCTTACTAGGTTGGCTATAAATGTCTGCCTTGCCTAATCTTTCAATCAGTCAATCTCAGTCAGGGAAGTCAGGGCACTTAAGAGCTGCTGCGGTTCCGAGTAATTACCTGAACAAAAGACCGTCTGGGATTGGACTAACTATTGGCTCATCTGTATTCCACAGCGTTTTTCGGATCATGAAGGGAGAAACCTGGAAAGTACAAGGGAGGAGACGCAAAGAACGAGACAAATGAAAAGGGAAAATGTATACTGTAAATGTACACACCATAAGAAAAAAAGGTAGAGATGTATTTTTGTTTTTTGATCAAGCAAAGATTTCTGTGAGAATACAGAAGTCGCAGGGGAAAAAAAATAAGAAGGCTTTTCTGCTTCAGAAACTGACATTTTACCTACAAATACCTACAAATAACCAAACACTCATTTGGGCTATCTGAAGCCCAGAGTTAGCTGCTGTTTCGAATAGTGATGGAAACTTAATCTTTGGTCTCTCACACAACTCTCCTGATCAACAATCCTGATCTCTTTCCTGCATTTTTCTTTGGTTTGAATCACTTTTTATTACTTTCAGAACTACACTCCCAGCTCCTAATTTTTTTAGCGGTCTCATGATTAGCAGTAATTGGAAGCCTTGATTCGCAGCCTCAGCCTACAGTCCAACTATTGATGGAAGATGGAGTCAGAGCTCATATTCCTTCACTAGCTAGCAGGTGGTCTTCCCAGAAGATGATTTGCAAGGGGTGTCTCAGAAGATACAACCACACAAATATGAATTACCAGCTTTTTGAACTTATCCATGTGACACCTTTGCTAAAGCTAACCTTGTACTAAAAAGCAAGAGTTCTTGTTACCTCCACATATCTTCAGCCTGGCTTTCTGTTCTGCGGATTAAGACCTTCATACGATGCCAGTCTTCACCTCTCTGTAATTCTTTGATGATGCTGCTTAAATAGATTTTAAGTCTACAGAAGCCCAAATGTCCAAAAAGCAGTTGAGTTCCTCAGAAGCGAGGCATTCTGCAGGATAGGAGGTTATCAGCCCAGTGAGTAACATAAAACTTGCCTGAAGTTGGAATGACTATCAAAGCAGCAGTGGTATCACCTGTGCACTCCTGGCAGTTATCACAGACGTTTTATACCTATACATGCACAATATGTAAAGAGGTCAAAATTCTTTAAGACAGACAAAGCCAGGTTCCTAGTAATAAAAAAATATTCTTTTAATAATAGCCATAAGAAAAGGAAGAGCAATGATGGTGGCCCAGAGCCCCTCTCACAGTGGAGGGTATAGAGTAAAGCCAAAAGCATATTGGCAGCTTCGTGAAAACTCCGACAGCAACATTTGGTGAAAAAGCAGTTGGATGAGAATGAACATGGGCAGAACCTATTAATAGCTGCAAACCTGGAACTTTCCTAGAAATCGCCTGTGGTACTCAGGAAAGCACCACGCTAAAGACCTTTCTTTTGCTGACTGTGCTTTATATTTCTGTAACTATAGTAATGAGTAACTTATTTGGAAATTCTCAAAAATCTTCATATACTTCTAAAAAAGTACTGCTTTAAAATCTTCCATCGTTATCTCCATCTGTGGGGCCTGAAGATTGTATTATATTGTATTATTTTAGTGCCCAAACCAAGAGATTATCAGTCTTAACTGCCAGGAGAAATTGCTGCCCACGACACAAGCAACACGAGTGGTTCCCATATGGCCTTGAAAACACGGGGTGGTGTGGAGGCTGCACACTCCTCTCATGTTATAGTTAAAGTATGTGTGTCTATAAAATGAATAAATATTTGCTGAAAGCTAAAAAGATTTCTGCTGGCTGCGGAGTTACTTTGATACTGTTCTGAAAATCTCCTTAATGGAGGAGGCCACAAATTGACCAGAACAGGCCGTCTCAGCTGACATGTACGCCCATCAGCTTTGAGGGTGTTCAGGTATCTCTTTATAATATTCTGACACTTTCTAATGCAGTTTAAGATTCTTCTTTTCACAGTAACATGCACATTACTTTTCCTGCCTTCATTGTAATTCCTCCCAAAAACTATGGCTACAAAGTGTTTATGCAGATCCACTGACACCTTGAGTTCGGGTTTGCATTTCCAAAACAACCCTGATTTACTAGGAAGAAGTGATACAGGACACGAAGCAGGAAAAACATTCCTCTTACTGGAGTAGATGAATATCACAAGAGGCAGGACAAACATAGGACAGACTACTGCAGTACCTTGATCATAGCAAAACAGAGAGGGACCTCTATTTCTGAACGACAGATAGAATAGCCAGTGCAGGCACGTGATGGGCTGTGTTCAGTGCTGTGAACAAAGTAGAGTATTCAGGATTTGGAGGATTCTAGCACAGGCTAAGATTGTAAAGGAAAGAGAGCCTTCAAAAGCAGTAAACTGGGAGCAAAGAAAAATACCATCTTTCTCTTGATTTCTCCTGTAAAAACTGAGAGATAATAGTTTCCTTAGAGTCAGTCAGTGAAATCATTGGAAATGTAAGCATGACACTCTACCTCCACCTGACCCAGAGAATTACAGACCTGTACCAGTTGTGGCATATTCCAGCGTAAAAATATGTCAGTCAGGAAATCTGCAGCTTTAAAGGATGGTGCTAGATTCACCCCTGCTGGCACAGAGGGTTGCAAATAATTTGAATAATTACTGCAGAGAGCAGATGGTAGAAATACTCCATTAGAATAGTTCCAAATATAGCTTAATTCAGCAAGTGGAGTGAGAAAAGTAGAGAAAAAGTTTAACAGAAATCTGACATCATCATCACCAAATGAATATTAATAATAAATAGTAAAGTAATAATAATAATAATAACAACAACAACAACAACACAACTGAATGTGAAATGGATGGGAAAAAGGGATGTTGAAATTGCTATTTTGGGCTATAGCGCTCTAATGGATGCCACCAGACAGGAGCAGTCTGGTTTTCATCACCACCATTTCTGAGAGTAACGGTACAGCTAGATACCATCAGTCTGGTGCCACACTATATTATTTCTGGCTTTGGACAGAGCACTGAATCAAAGGGATCTCCTGAGTTTCCCAACTCTTTGCTGTCTTTGCACATCATTATCGGATGCTTGGGTGCCTCTCAAGGATGAGAAATACTCAGCTCTTTGCAATGCAGTAACCTCCTGGTTCAATGTCTTGCCCCAGGGCAAAGACCCATGAAACTCAGGGTTGAATTGAGTTGCTCATCTTTACACTGCTCTTTTTCCAATGGTAAAACTGCAAGACGGCATGCCCTGCAATGCCTGAGAATCCTAGACAGGTCACAACAGCAGAAATGGGTCACAGAATCAGTGCTATAAAATAATAAATCACCAAAGCTGCAGTTCTCAGGTGGAACTTTGCTGTTGTAAAATCGGGGACCTGAAATTGAGTGAACCTTGCTGAATGCCTTTCCTCAACACTGCTGTGAACGTTCTTCACATTTGTCAGATTAATAAATTGTGGTAAGAGAGCAGAAGAATTCACATCTGAGAAAGACACCATAAATACATTTTGATAGAGGTGATAAAAATACACTGCATGAGGAAGAGTAATTTGGTTAAATTCTTTACAGACTAGTGATGATTAATTTGGACTTCTTTCCACTACTCTAAAAACAAATATGAAAGAAAGATACATAGTTTAGTCAATTCATTAATCACCTCATACGATCTTCTATCTTGAAAAAAAAGCACAAATCAGATCCAAATGTGGCAAAGGAAGCTGAAAGTGGCTAAAATATGTGGCATTTTGCAAAATAAAAGTCAACAAACAAGGCTTTGTACAAAGAAAAAAAGGGAAAGACCCAAAATGATACAAACCCCATGTATTTTGAAGGTTACCTCAAATTCTGGGGTTCACCATCCTAAGTATAATATCCCGTAAAACTCTGTTCAAAATAGTTCACTGCAATTTACATTGCAGCCTGGTTTAGATACTTTAAGGGCAATAAGGGGAATAGTGGGTGTATGTACATTTGGAGGAAAATAAAAATCAATAAATCAGAAGTGTTGCCAACTACATCAGAAAACATTTGAACCTTCTACTTATATCTGCAAAATTTAAGTCGCACTCATGGCTTTCCACCCAGACATGCAAATTACAGCACTTATAGTAGCAAATCTGCCTTATTTGCATTTATTTCTCTTTGGAAGTAATAACTTTGCACATGTAGCCTTTTCATTTGTGTACACAAATAGTATTGCACAAGGCATAATTTTAGAGATTTTGCACTACAGGAGCCATGCATATTCACTACCACAGTGCATACCCACTACCGTCTCTTGCCATACTAAGGTTTTTCAGATCCACAGACAAAAACCAGCAGAAAACAATAAAGGCTAAAAAAAAATCAAGGGTTTTCTGTATTTCCTTAAGCACTGAAGAAGGCTTAAAGAAGATCAGGCACTTCAAATACTGCAACCTGCTTCACTGGAAATATTTCTAATCAAATCAAACATGAACAGAATAAAATTACGTGAAGAGTAATGAAGTTTATGATCAAGATTGCTAGATTTCAGTGAGTGGTCTGCTTCAGCTTCTCTAGTTTCTCTTTTGTAAATGCCACTATTAGCTGCAAAAGTAGCTCAATTAGAAAAAAAATATTTTCTGAGAGAAAAAAAATGACAGTAACTGTTTAAAGCTGAAGATACTTATATTTTACAAAGAAAGTGTATTGCAGAATATGCCTACTGTACTGAAAACATAAGTATAAGCCCCAAGACAATGGCGAAAGGAACATCTGAATATGAAATATTGTGGTAACAAGACTGGAAAACATGTTTGAGTTTGTACTGAAACAGCTGGAATGATCTGGCAGCAAAGTGCCCACCAGAACCAGCTGGAAGAATACCACAAGGAAAGAAACCCTCTGGTGCACCTGCAGAAACAGGAGCTATAAATTGTCTGGCAGGTATTTTACAGCCTTCCCCTTCTATATGTAGCACAAAGGGAGAAAAGGTGACAAATGGAAAAAGGGAGGGAATAGGATCACAAATGCCCATTCCCGATAGAGCCCGGAGAGCAAACTGCAAACATACAGCTATCCCAACGATTCCAACACTTGCTTCCGCAAGGACTCAGATTTATTCTTGGCGTTGGCAAAAGCAGCCGGGCGCACCAGTCAGAAGCACAAGACGGCATTTTGACACACATTTGTGAAGCAAACTGGTTTTAACTTTGCGCTTTCTTGGCGTCCCTCCGCCGAGCCGTCTCCTTGCTGTGCATTGCCACCTGCAGGACAGCCAGCTACGGCGAACGGCGCTGCCGCTTCTCTCCCCCAAAAAAAGGCAGCTTTTAAAATCATTTGGTTTCATGAAGCAGTTAAACATCAAGAAGCCAAGGGCACATACGTTCCTGCGACCATAAACGTGTATATGTGCTGCCGAGAAGAGTCAGTGCTGTCACCTCCCAGCCTGAGGAGCCGCGGAGGGCGAATGTTTAAGGTCAATACAACTTCCCGGTCTGTGACGTTGCTGCAGTTGATGAGTCCCAGGCAAAGCTGGGTAAATAAACCATTTTAGAAATTAAAATTCTCACTTCCATTTAATGCCTTTGAAAGGGGAGAGAGGAAGATGAGATATTTGCATTTAAAGATGGACACAGGAAATGCAGGATCCAAAGGAAATACTGTGCTAGTTGGCATTCAAAAAGTCTGATTCCCCAGGATGACTTAATTAACTCTGCCAAGCGGCTGCATGTCACCCGGAGACACCAGATACCTTTTCAGTGCTTGGTTAAGACAGGGGGAAGGAGAACCAGTGAATACAAAAACGTCCTTTATGATATACCATGTGGAATCCTGGCCCCACTGATCACCAAGGCTAAGCTTTCACTGATCCATCTGACTATCCTGTTATATCCGCAGTCTGGATATAATGAGTGTGTGAGACTTTTTCCTAATTGAGGCTTTGTAAATGTCAAGGGCAAAAATGAATCTCGCAGAAAGCAACTCCAAGAGTTTCATGCTGCAGACGGGGTGAAAGCACTGTCTTCTGAGGACGTGCTGGACGAAACCAGCAGCAGTTTCCTTGTTGCAAGGAGGAACTATCTGCACACATTGTCCAGAGAGCTGCTCCTTTCAGCTAACTATTGTTAACGCCTGGAAACAGAAGCAGGTTTAATACAACCCATTCAAACAATGAGGATGCTGAGCTTCAAGTAGTAGACGTGAGACAGAGTCTCAGCTGAGCAGAATAAGTCATGAGCACTGTAGGGCAAGGAACCGTCCCACCGTCCCAGGGAGCACAGCACTGCTGGGGTTCGAGAAGGCGGCAGGGTCTGCCTGGAGGCAGAGCTGTCTGGTGTGCTCTGCTCCTACAGCACACGTCGCACAGTCGGGTCCTGTTCTTGACGAAAGACCAGAGGTACCTCACATCCGTTACCATCATCACCACCAACTGGGAAAAAAAAAAAAAAAACAAAACAACCTAGCAAAAGAGGACCGGGAAGCTGCAAACTGCACTGTGCAACTGCCCAACTGTGTAAACTGCAGTCGTGCAACGCTGATGCAAAACAGGCAAATGCAAATCTGGGATATACAGGTGTGGGTGCAGTTCATCAGACACGGAGGTGGCAATTTAGGAAATTAAGTTCAGCAGAAATCAACAAGACTGATAAAGACAATATAGGAGGAGAGAGTATAACGCAACGGGACTGGCTTAGTTTCAAACAGAGAAGAGGCACAATAAGAGTATGTAAAATATTGTCATAAACATGACAGTGATTGTTTTCTGTGTACCCTCTGTATACAAGAAACTGGCAACACTGGTAAAAAAGATTTATGCAAGGTGTAGGGAAAATCTGTCTGTTTATAAGGGGAGTTAAGTCCTGAATCAGCCGGGGAAGTTAAGAAATCCTTGTGTTCAGAGGTTTTTAAGTACAGATGAAGCGTTATTTGGACTCTTGCCATTTGGACTTGTTCTTACAGTCTAAGCTCAAGAGATTCAATGATATCACAGATTTCTCTTGCTTATTTCTTATCAGTATCTCTTTAGTCATGGGCAGATTAAAAAAACATGACCATAATGCAACTATAAATGGAATATAGAAGGAGAACAGTACATGCATTATTTCTTTTTCACATTTGGTGAACCAAAGCTATTTCCACAACTTCCAGTTTGACTCATGATTTTTAACACTGAGAGACTAACCACACAGGAATCAAGACAAATAATAAGGATGAACAGCAAGGAATACTCAACGATTTTTTTAATAGGCAAACATACATGAAACTAAGACATATGCACTAGTAAGCATGTGTAGTATTTTCACATCTGTATATCTCAAATCTGAGTAACGCAGTAATGTACTTTTATGAATTCTCAAGGATATCCAGAGAACTAGATACAATTTAATACAATCATATAGCTTGAAATAGACATTTTTATAGAAAATGTAAGATTTACTCACAAGATGAAATGCTAGGGGCCAGTGAAGGTACCAAAAATAGGAACCACAACACATCACAGTTCATCATCAGCCCACAGATGTGTTCTGCATTGGAGGCCTTAAATTTCACATGACTACAGAAAACAGATGTGCTACATGTTTAAATCATGAAATCCAGCATTTTGTGTTATTTGGAAAGCTCAGTCAGTGGGCTTCGGGCTATTGGAAAGGTACTCGGAATTATCTGATACGAACTACTATATTGTATAAAACTTGTCACAATTAATGTCCAGAACTGGGGAAAGAACACCAGAAGTGGTGAATCAAGAAACAGTTAAATCTAGCAAAAGATTAGCAAGTGATTTATGTATGAAGTCTTTGTCAAAGATACGTACTTTGGACATTTTACCGTCCATGCAATGTTTGGGTTCTGATATGTCTGCCTCAGTCAAGGGTCTGACTCAAGCTATCTCTTTTTTCTTTGAGAGTAGGAATTCATTTTTTATGTATAGTTTAAGCAAGTCATCTAAGTTGCCTGTAAAGACAATGAAAATAGATAGGCATTTGCAGGCACTAGTTCATCTAACCTTAAATTACTACATTATGGTTAATTTTAATATTATACCAAGATGACCTGCATCCTGGAGAGGCTTACTGGTCTGCTTAGGTTATAGAAGCACCACAACTATGAAGGTTCCAGCTCCAACTCATCCCTGCTCCTACACAGACAGTTGGTTGAAATGCCAAAATTTTTCTGTGTATTCGTTTCCTGGACCCGAGCAATAGTGTGTGGCATTTAGACATCCTGATAGGCAATTGCTTTCCCTTCAGGAACATCACAGCCTCTTCATTGCTTTCCTATAGAACTGGGTATTCAGAAAATGGAAGATGCATTGCTGATTTGCAAACTGATTATTTAGGGCCTGATGTGGTGATGCGTATTTAAAGACCTTAGTGCCACTTGAGACACACTAGAGTATCTGACAAATCCCTGCAGAGCTGGTAATATATTTCACAAGACCTCTGTGAGACCGATTTCCTTCTGGAAGCTGCTGGAGAGATCCCCTCAGATACCTCAGACAGCACTAGATGTTCATGCATGAGCAAACGAATCAAGCCCAAGGACTTCAAGCCAAATGTGGACTTCAGCCCTCGCGACTTATCCACCAGTCTGAAATGTTCAAACCGTAAGAGGAGATGCTGACATAAATAGCTCTGTACCTCCTTGTTAAATCCTCTGGCGGAGCAGGAACAGGCACAAAAAGGGGTCAGGGATGGTGGAAGGAAGGTGGCATTGCTTGGCTCTAGGGACAAGCAGCACAGAATCTGTTGCTTGGGGTAGAAATACACGGTCTGAATGACAAAACACAACATAACGTGGACCTCCTTCTGTGAAGCCTCTTGAGGATAATAATGTGATCACCTTTCGCTCATTATTATAAACAGGTTATTACACAGCCCTGACTTCTCTAACCTCTATAGCAGTATTACTCCACTAGGAAAATAATAACTCAGTGGCAAATTATATTATTTCTACAAATAGTGTGAGAAATTGTGGATAACCAAAAAGGTTAATCCCTGTTTAATCTTCAGCTGCTGTGCTAGCGTGGCATAAATCTGACGGTAAATGGGGGGCAGGTGAGAAGAATAGAACCCTTGTCTCCTACATACGATACATAGTCACCTGAAAGTTTGCCTCTTACTTTGCTTTAGCACTATAATTTCTCATAAAAGGCTTGTGAACTAACAATAATCGAAAAATAACTACTAAAAAGAATGGCATGTACCTGCCCCCTTTCTGGCATGTTTCCGTTGGATGAAAGAGCCTAGGGACAGAAAGGAATACTGCAGCTGAAACGCACAAACCATTTGTTTTCAGTACAGGAAAAACGTTTCTCAAGGGGTGACTAAAATACTCAAAGGACATATCTTCTATACATCCAAACAACCATTACATAACTCTGTCCATAGAACTGCAACACCAGGTGAGGAAGCTACTGAAAACAAGTACTTATTCTCTGAAAGGTATTTTTTTGTCCCTCCCTGCTGCTAATATTATTCGTATGACAACAGACTGCATAATTTAACATTTCAAATGTATGGCACTGTGACAATGATATATGAGGAAACATTTACACAGCCTGGCACAAGAAGCCAAATTAATACTGAAAAGCAAATGACCTGCTTAGATTGGCTGCTGTTTCTCAGTTTGCAGGGTAAATATGCAGTGTAACAGTTAAACTTGGGAACACAAATAATTGATAGCTTTCAAGCAATGACTGTAGATATTTACAGCCTACCTGCTTAACTACCTGTTTTCTGCCAGCACCAATGTTGTTTTCCTGCAGGCTTGTCTGGCTGTATGATCAAATGTGGCTAAAAATAATCATACATTATGAATTCATTATGTTCTTTATGTAAAGAAATTATCTTTAAGATTTCAAAGAGAAAAGCTTGCAAAAACACAACTGAGGAAGACAGCCCATGGAGCTCACTCAAGAAAAATTCCAAAAAATGGAAATTAATAGAGCAGTGCTCCCTATCTGAAGTATTTGGTCTTCTTCTGGACAATTTTTAAAACAATTTGTGAATGGAAAATTAATAAATATACTGATTTTTTCTGCTAGACTCCCTTCCCCCTCCACACTCCTCCTCCCTTGGGTAGCACGTCCTGCTCATTCAGGACACATCCTCACGCTCAGTTTGCCTTAAGCTCAATCATCTTAAAAGAGTTTTCCTGAAGGTCAAGAAGAAACAAAAAGCATATATCAACATGAAGGGAAGAGGAATAATCTAAGTGTGGGTGCCAAGAAGAAATCAGAAAGAAACCAATCATGTCCTGGGTAGCAGAAGAAGGACAGAGAAAAAAAAAAAAAAAGCATTGCTCTCTAAATTCCAGCCCCCCAACCAATTCTTTGGTTATAACATAAACTGGCAGAATAGATTATGCAAAAATTATGAAACCACCAGTAATATGTCCAATGATCTCACCGCATTTAAAGTTAGTACAAGGAATGCTTGGGTCTACATTTTCAAGTGGATAGCTAAAATGGATAGCTGTGTTGCCAAGGACTAGGGGTCTTTCCCAGATCTGTTTTCTAGGTTGACAAGACAAAAGCGAGACTCCTATGGTCTTGAGCACTGCTGTATTAGCTGTTTGCAGGTGATAAAAGGTCTGTAATCTCCACAGAGCGCAGCTGACTCAGCACTGCTACAACACATTGCTGCCTCATACAATCACAGCTAGGACTTGGAAATGGCTGGAAGGTTATCAGCCAAGATCTTCCTAATGTAAGGTCAAGTGTCAATATACATCCAGCCTTCTGGATCCAAAATTCCATTTGTTCAAAGGTGTTAGTATATATACTTGGTTTTAAGAAGCTTTGAGAACCTTTTGTTCATGTATGACTCTGAATGCAGACTTCTCCAAGTGAAGGAGGTCAGAAAGCAAGGACCGCATACCCTATTCCTATTTGGCTCAATCCCAAATTAACAAAATCCTGATGTCCACTTTCAGGGCCAATGTTAATTTATACTACCCTTCATTATGTTAAGTTCTTCCTTAGTTAAAGAAAAAAAAGCCACTGGGATAAATGACTTTTTTATCATTCTCTAGACGCTCAGCTCGACCATCGAGTATCAGACTGGGTTTTGAAATTTTGATAATAAAGAAAATAACCTTTCCTTTAAATCAGATCTTTTAATGTCCTTTAGTAAGTTCTATAAGGTCTTAATTTATATTTTTAGTACCTGTTAAAGAGCTCATTAACTGACCAGTTCATTACATAATGACAATAATATAATTTATTTCTAAAGTGGAAACTGGAAGCAGAATAAATCTCAAACCTCAGCCACAAATTAAGCCCTAACCCTGAAAATGAAACCACATGGAGAAAAACTGGTTTTAGGTAAAGGAGAAGAAAGAAGTCAGTTTATATGACCCTGTACTCAGCACTGGTGAGGCCACACCTCGAGTATTGTGTCCAGTTTTGGGCACCGCAATACAAGAGAGATATCGAGGTGCTGGAGCGAGTGCAGAGGAGGGCAACGAAACTGGTGAAGGGCCTAGCAGACAAATCATATGAAGAGCGGTTGAAGGAGCTGGGACTGTTTAGTTTGAGGAAGAGAAGGCTGAGGGGAGACCTCATCACTCCCTACAACTATTTGAAAGGACACTGTAGAGAGGTTGGTGCTGGTCTCTTCTCACAGGTAATTAATGACAGAACAAGAGGGAATGGCTTCAAGCTCCAACAGGGTAGGTTTAGACTGAATATTAGGAAAGAATTTTTCACAGAAAGGGTGGTTGGGCATTGGAATAGACTGCCCAGGCAGGTCGTTGAGTCACCATCCCTGGATGTGTTTAAGAGACGTTTAGATGTGGTGTTGGCGGATATGGTGTAGGGGAGAACTTTGTAGAGTAGGGTAGATGGTTGGACTCGATGATCCCAAGGGTCTCTTCCAACCTAGACAATTCTATGATTCTATGATTCTATATTCCAGAGAGGAACACAGCTACTTCACCTGGTCCCGTGTTGAAAAGTCTTTTGTGAAGTCTCTACACAGTCTTTTTCCTCCTGTAAAAGGAATGATTGATACATACCAATTTGCTCTAGAAAAAATTCTGTCTATAAGCAATTTCTCACTAAGCTGACAACCCACTTTTAAAGTCCCAATTCAGAGCTATTATGCTGCATTTCGGTGACAGCTGTGTCCTCCAGGAACGCTTTCAAAGTTGAGTGGTCTCTGACCTATAAGTTGCACCTAGGGCTGGCATTGAAGGGATTTCAGGGGGTAGTTAAGGCTAGCATCCCCACCTTGGTCCTGCAGCATGGATGGCTCCAGTGAGCGCCTGCCCCAGCCCTTTACTGAGACCACGCGTCAGGACAGTATCTGTTCTCTTCTTCACTCAGACGACTTCCACATCAGCTTATCGGCAGGACAGATCCCAGCTCAGAAGCTTGGGACTGACAGGTTTTTTGAGATAATCAAGAGAAGCAGATGAATAAATGTATTATTTATGTTTATTTTTGGCAGGTTAACAGTGTTTGGCACTGAAAAATAGGAGTGTTGTGGGAGGGAAAAACAAGACTTGCTTTCCTTTGCTTTTAAAACCCTATGCTATCTTGTTGGACCTCATCAGGAGTTATGATTCATTACACTAAAAAGACTATCCCAGACAAATAGGATTAATATGTAATAATACCAATTATGCACCTATCTGGGCCAAATAACGAGACAAACAATTACACCATTTTACATCATTATACAAGAAAGTGTTTATAAATGCTGTCACTCAATGTGTGACAGTCCACATCACAGTCCTTTCCAGAGCCAAGCAGCACTGTGTTCAATCTGGCAGTCATGTTGCCCAATAGCAGAGTCAACCACAGCCATATACAGTACAGAGAAAGAAGTACAGAGAAAGAGATGGAAAAAGGGATCTCCTCAAGACAGGGAAAGGATAAGTTTGGGAGAGAACGAGATCATGGACCAAGACAGTGTTTACTGCATGACTTATCCTAACAAAAATATGTTATTAAGTCAAATATAAAGTTATGCTTTTGATACAACATTGTCTGGTGTAAGTGAACAGCTTGTATTTTGCTGAGGGATAGATCACCTCATCATAAAGTCTTTTATGAACATGGAAAGCAAAAACAGCAGTTAGCAATAGAAGTAAGAAATTAGTACTGTTTACCTTGAAAGAATTCAGAAGTTGCCAGGAGAGGAGTAATGTGCTTCTAGCTCTGAAATAAGAAGAAACGCTGTAGTTTCCAAGGTAATATCGAGGGCCTAATATTTTGCATGTTTTTTGCAATCAATCACTTACTTAAAACAATGCAGAATAACTACATAAGTGAATATAGGCAAAACTGTGCACTTGGAATAGTAACAATTAATAGCTTTCATCATAATCTGAAAGAATAATAAACTCTTTTAACAACAGACATGAAGTAAGACTGATTTGTTCAGCATAACTTGCTTGATGCTGTTAAAGCCAAGCTGCATGAAAAAAATGATAGATTTATGTATTCTTTGGTATGAAAAATGTCCAAAAGTATTGGGGAAAAAAAGCTATGTCCAGTCACAGAGGAAGATGATTCACCATTCGCCCCTTGTAATCACTGAAGTCAGACACATTCATTACCCATTATGCTGACGAATTTTTTTTCCCCCCTTTTGGTGAATAAGCACTGAATTAGCCATATCATTGAGCCATCTCGCTAAATGCAGCGGCTGCTGCTCACCAAAATAATCATAAAAAGTTTCTGTGAGGGATTCCAGACATTTAAATATATGGAAGCTGCCTCTGCTAATAACAGAGACTCATACTGCGTTCGGAGAGAGGTGTACACAAATTCTAAGAATCACCAGTCGATACCACATGCAAAAATACATGCTCAGTGAATGCTTGTGGTTTAAGACTCTTCCTTTCATGGAAGAGAAGCATTTGGCAATCTTCAGGGACAGGGTCAATGAAAATGTGAAAAGAAATCACTAGATGAGGACTTATAATGTTCTAAATCCTCAAGGCCCCAAGTTCTACGTGGATTGGATTTTGAATTGGTAGCAAGATGCTGTTCTAAACATCAATTTTACCATTTTTATGTAAAATTTAATTTACTTTTTCTCTAGCTTCACTTTATTCTTATCAACTTTCTTCTTTTAGCCAATTTACTCAACAGTAGTAGAATGCAACCAGCAGGCTGGATTTTTACCAGTCTATGTCTTTGGACGTAGCTAGCTTGCTGGTACCTATGTATTATTGTGTTCCTATTATGAAATCTACTTAAAATAAATAATAATCACTCAATTAAAATGTAGGGCTGCCATCACCAAACTTTATACTCCACTATGTCACAAAAAGATCTGCTTATTAATGTATCTGTGGAGCTTGAGAATAAACCAATTTACATTTTATGGGTGTTATAGAACTGTACAGAAGAATCCTTCTATAGGATTCTAGGTACTATATAAAGCTACTATATAAAAGGTTTCTCATTTATTTTATTTGCTGCTTAGATGTGGAGTTAACTGCTTAAGTGTTTTCAGAAACAGGGACAATGAGGCAGGGTCAGTTATTCTATTAAAAATAATGGAATAAGAACCAGTTATTGTCACCAAATTTGCCCCGTTTAGGATTTTCAGCAACTGGATGTGCAATTGACTATATCTTGTTCTATTTTTGAACAAAAAATTTTTACTAATCATGTGTGTTTGAGCTTTGATAAACATAGCCAAGAAAGACACCCACCAATTCAAATTTTTTTCAATTGTCCTTCACATTTTTGGCCAACTATTTTAAATTTCTAAGTGGCTTTTATTCTGCTCTGCTTAAACCAGCTCTATAGCACCAGTCCAAAGCATGCTGGGATACCTGCACAGGCAGTGGACAGTTGCTGGCCAGCCAAATTGAAATCAGAGCTAACTCATTTAACCTGACTTCAGAGCATTTGGGAAAAGAAATTACCAAAAACCTAGGTAAAGTCGTAACAGTTTAGCTGTTAATGCTTTCCTTTTTCCTCCTGACAAACAAAAAAAGAGCGCAGACGTCTAACAAATTTTATACATCTATTCAAAGTGTATAAATATTACAAATCCAGAAAGTATCCACAAATATTGAAATGACACTATCCACATGAAATTGCTTTGATAATAGATGAGGAAAAAGTAATTTCTGTTCGGTCAGAAAATTAATACATGCTGATATTTTTGTACACTGATTTACAAAATGAAGTACTCAATATAAATACAAGAAGCTCCAGAATCAGAATGGTGCGTCATTATTCACATTGCCCTACACTTGGAGAATTGCATGGAGCTTTTTGCTGCCATTGGCACCACAGTGTAGCAACTGAATGCAGTGTTTGATTATTGCACAAGGAACAGGTAATTCACATTTTCCTAACATTTTAATATAGTTTGATTAACATCAATAAGCTACAAAGTCACGTATTCAGTGCTTTCAAAAACAGCAGAAAAAGCATGCCTAAATAATTCACCCATTTGCTTGGTAACTGGAACAAGGATGGGCCATAGAGGCAGGTCAGATCTTCACAAAGCGAGTCTCAGTCCAGACTCAGTCCTGAGCATGCTGCTAATTAAGTTTAAGGCCAGGTAGCAGAAATGTAGATTTCAGTCATTTGTCAGATTCCCGTGTTGAACTTCATCAGTTGTGAATTTAGCACATTTCAAAAATAACTCAATCATTTCCACTCAGTCAGATTTTGTCATCTTTTATTTCAGTGGAACTGTTTGCCAAGTAAACGACTCCATCATAGGCGGTATCTTTCTCCTCACAACTCATGTACAGTCTGAAGACAAAAAGAACATTAACAGTCAAGCCATGTACACCACATCTCAGCTTTTAACTCACTGGTGCAATAAATATATAACAGGGACTGCAACAATAGCTAAACGTAGTTAAAAAAATGAAAATGCTAAGGAATTTACCTTTATTTTAAATCTTTTCATCTTGTCCTACTCTACTGAATATCTTGCATACTTTCAGAATGCAGACACAGATGAAGATTCCCATAATGGTTCTACAGATATGAAAGAAAACTGACTTCTACACAACTGCCTTTGGTTAATCATAGTGAGGTGCTTGTACACAGCACGCTGCCTCTGCCAAACTGAGCTGCAGCTGGTCTTAAAGAGGGAAAATGCTGTGCAGGAATCTCAGATAATTATAAGTAAGTAGCAATTTTAATTCTGAGCATATTGAAAAACTTACAGCAGAAAAAATTGCCTTAACAAAAGGCAAGATTAAAGAAATTATTCATATCAAAATGTGTTAAGTGTAATTAGAAGTTTATCTGGAATAAATGTACAGCATGACATATGAATGATAATACTCACTTTCCTGTTTCATAATCTGCTTTTTCTGCCCCCTAGGAATCTGCCTGTCCTCTGGTAACAATGTCATTTTTCTCAGCATTTCCCAAAAATGTTTGAAAAGGGTCTGTTTGGTAGCTGAAGCTGAACAGAACGAGCACACCATGGCTCCCATCTGGTCCATACACACACAATCACTTCAGGGTATACCTGGCAGATGCATGACCACGTACCCACTCCCATTCAGTAGCCTGAAACTGTCACTCTGTCACAGCCAGGGTGTGCACCAAACTCCGGAACTCTGAAGAATTCGGTTCAACAGCCCAGACGTGGTCTGTGGGAGCATTTCAAGTCATTGATGCTTCTAGCCCAATGAAACAACTTTTGAGTTTACTTTAATCAAGCTTCTGAGGAAAATGCACTTTGTAATGCTCTCTTTGAACTAATGAATTTACTGTAACTTTAATCTGCAAAAATTGACCAAGAAAAACCCTGTTTTCCTTTTCTTTTCCTTTTATTCTTTGGTGCTGTGAATAAGTGGGGTTTTTTTAATTGGCCCGGTCTCAAGATAAATTTAACCCTTCAACAATGCTCCTCACAAATTAGCTATGGTGACAAAATCAGCATGTATTGCATGCATTAGAATTATACTGAACTTTGAGTGAAAAGGAGACATTTTAAGGTCCTCTTTGATTCACATGTACATTCACTGAAAAAAGAAAAAAGAAAAAAATACTCTGTGTGCACTGCTGCTATCTATTGGAAATTAAATAGGAAGGCATTTGTTATATTTATGGTTAGATTTGAAGTCAAACCAGAGAAAATAAAGCAGCATACTCCCTAGAATACTACCCATAAAATGTGTCCTGCTAACTTGATCTAATAAGGTGCTAGTTTTGCCTATTCGTGCAATTGCTCTAGTTAGGTTCGAATACCGATTTGGTTGAACTCCTAGGCTTTGTGAGATTTTTGAGTTTGACTTTTTCTTAAATGGTGTCAGATGGTTTATTCCCACATATCACCTTGTCATCACTTTAAACAAGCTGTTATTTATACTAGGTAATTCAGATCCTCTGACTAGGAACATGCCTCTTCTTTTACTAAATGCTCAACAACAAATGTTCCAGCACATGGTTTAGATGCAGCTCCAGATACCAAAAGATGCACCTCACCGAATTTCAGTTTCTAAAAGACCAGCATCAAGTTCAACTTAATCATCGAGGCTTCTTCTATGCAGTCAATGGAGAAAGACAAACACCTCCAGGATAAGATAAAGCATCAACTGGAAGTACCTGCCTCTCTCCTTTTGAGGCAACCTACACAACCAGTCCAGAACTGATAGCTAACTTTCCAACTCTCTCAGTTAAATGAGATGAATCCCACCCTTACTGCCTAAGGCTGTACCTAATTACCAAGACAAAACAGAGCATGCTCCAGGATTTTGATTGCCCAGCTGGGATCCTGCTGGAGCTTGCCTGCCTTTCCTTTCTGTGGAAAGCAGAGCAGTGGGGTGCAATGAGGAAGAAGCCTTGTGCACTCTGGGGTCATAGCCTGAAAAGGAGCCAGGATGCAGCCTCAGAGAGAACCTCAATAAGATTTGGAATGGCAGCTTGTAGCCGTACATTTCATTGCTGGAGATGTGCCCACTCAGCATGGTGCAGTGCTGCAGAGAGATCCTGGAGGCTCCTTGAAACAAGCTAGTCCAGAAGCAAGTTAGCTGCCGTGACCCAGCCCGGTGTATCAGCTTTTCATCACAGCTAATTAGCTACTTTAATTCAGCACAGTGTCCTTGTTGTATGCAAGCTACATGGTTCAAAACCAGCTTGGTTATATCTTCATTTTAGACATAGCCAGAATGCCTGGAAATTCACACAGATTTTACTAGTTTGTAATTTAAAAGTTGCCTCTGCAACTAAAGGATGGGAAATATATTTTTCCCACATGAAAACTTATTTTCTGGAGCATAATTCAGGCTCAAGGGAGATAAGGGAGGAGAACTGTACAAGGACAAGCCCTGAGCGACAGGAGACAGTCTACCAAACCACAACAGCCAAAAAATATTTCCATATTGAGGAACCTACGTGACTCCAAGGTCAACCTGTTCCCAGTGCTTATATGCTCAGACAAACTTATAAAGTAGAGGTGGAAAACAAGTGTTCCTTTCTATCCCTTCAAAAATTTTGAATGCTATAATTTTCAACCACGTGTTATAACCAGGTATTATGCAAACACTTGTACTTTTTGATCTATGTTTCAGTGAAGAGTTTTTGACAGGGCAGTCCCTTTGTGATCTTCAGTGATGACAGAGCTGCCCCCAGGGACAGATCCACGCTTGGGTCTGGGATAGCTGAGGCATGTGCACAGAGTCACCAGAACATGATTGTCCCATTCTGCGCTGCTTGATTTCTTCCAAAAAGTGGCATAAATAGCAAAATTAAGTAGGGGCTCATCTGACAGTCAGCTAATACAGTGCTCAGTGGTGAGCAGGCTGAAGTCTTCAGCAAAGCCTGATCCATCATCAGGGAGAGCCTGCCTGCTCTACCTGGAGGACTATAACTTTATAAAAATACCATTTGTCCGCAAATACCTCAGCATCTTTATCTATCTTGGGCCCCTGAGATTAAAGCAGCAGGTAAGCAAGGAGCTGAAAATAACGTATCTTCTTTGCTGCTTTTTACCTGCTTTTCTTGGGTCCACAGCCTGCTCACAAAGGCACTGGAGAGCAATGGCCTCGACCTCCCCACAGGATCAAGGCCAGAGTGAGGAGCTGCTACCACAAAATCCTTTCCTCCCAGCAGCATATCTACACCACAGCCTTCAGCCTTGACATGAAACACGAACACCGAGCTCATACCTCTGCCGCAGCACCACTTTGGAGTAAGAGCAACTGCATGTGGCACAAACTGCAAGTAGACGAAAGCCTCAGCAGGACGTCAGGCAAAGGATTTCCACCCACAAAGCAGGAATGAAGGGATGTGTTTCCATACTGCATGAACGCACTGAAAAAAATGATTGAAATTAGTGGTTTATTGAGGTCTGAAGACTGGGAAGTTTGAAGTAATTATATTTATTCAAGCAATACCAATGAAGAGTGGGAACTAACATCAGCACATGTCTATCATCAACCTGTCTACTTGGTATATATGCTGCATGTCTTTTCCACACATCTTCATCTCTTCCTTTTTATTGGTTTTAGCCTTTATGTTGTTTGGGAAAGAGACTTGGTCTTTCTGTACGTCTGCCATCTCCAAGTGAGGTTATTACCATAAAATCATTAGCAGCAAAGGCAGAGAGTCACTTGGGAGACTTCTGACTCACACTTTACACTGAAAGTCAACGGTGCAATGACTTTTTCAGGGTATTCACAGGCAAACATCAGAATGACGTGGAACTTAACTTTGATATATATATTTTGGCAGTATCTGAGAGCAAGGAGCAGCTTAATACAACTACAGCACATAAGGCCAAATGCTCTACTTCCTAACTGCTGTTCATGGCATGCAGAAAGACTAGAAATTAGCTTTATATTTCCTTTCTGGTAATTCCCCAGGCACAGGAAGCTCTCAGCAGAAACAGACCCTCGGCATCACCTTTCCAAAAGACTCCAGAAACAGAGATGGGAACTGACAGGAGCACAATGCTTTCTGGCAGTCTCCAGCTGGCATGGAAACTATAGCAAACTGGTAAAAGTCTTGTCTTAGCTTTAACCTTCATATTGTGCCACCACCAAAAATGGCAGCTGAGCTTTTTTCCACAGCAGAAGAGAATCCATAACAGAAAGATTTGATCCTTCATCCACCAGGAAAAATAACAGCATTTGCTAGAGGCTTTGTGGGCTTCTGATGGTTCACTGAAGTTATATCTGTGCAACAAAACTAACTATGATAGATATGAAAAAGAACCAGTATTGTTCTATGGGCCTCTGAGCACAGTAATTCCACAACATGTGCTAAAATCTTCCATTTTCACCGTCACAATAAATATATTAGTCCTCTCACCAACATCCACTACTGAATATGCTTAAGTCCTTAACAAAATTTACCTTGCTGAAGCCTGATAGAGTATGTCAGTGAAATCCCAGTGTAGTTTATTTAGGAGCTGTAAGAAAGGATCCTGTGGTACATTAGCATGTTGCTGTCTTTCAGCATGAACACAAAACTCAGCCGCTGAATAGAGTCTCCCTGTCTCCCAATACAGTCTTGGAAATAAATGTCAGGCATGCTTTCATCTGTACTCAAATCTGAATCAAGGCATCTAAAGGGACAACATACCCTTTCACATACCCGTTCACCTAGAATAAAACACTTTCTACATGGTACATGAGACTGGGGAAAAAAACATGAAGGAATTAATTCCAGTCTTTTTTATTTTATGTTATGGATATGCACACAGTACTCACTCTGCCTTGTTTTAAATGTCTGATGGAAACTGGCTTCACAGTTGATACCACATCTTTGTCTCAGGGGACATAAGGAGAGAACAGCTTGATGTACAAATGGAAGTGCAATTAAAGTTAGTTAGATCATGCTTTAATTTTTAGTAACATGGGAGAATTAATCACACATAATTTACACTGGAAAAGAAACACCAATGAATAGGGTGAAAAATGATGCAACTAAAAAGAAACAAAGGGAAGCTCAGTACCTTTTTAACCAGTTTGGGGCAGGGGGGGGTGATTCTCAATAAGGCAGATAAAGTAGGCTTGTGCATTGGCTTCCAGAAGGATGCCTGGCTGCACACACACAGGTGATCCAAATCAGGTTCAAGATACCCAGTCCTTGAAGCAAACACTCAACTGCACCAACTACAACTCAGATTTTTTAAAATAAAAATACTAATAAGATTTTTTCAGAAGGGATAGACAGATTGTTACAGTCCCTTCCCTGTATAACTAATATATTAGCAGATTTTTGTTTTTAATTCTGCTGCTGTTTGGATAATTCTAATCCTCACTATCCTTATACGGCTCCTACCAATCATGTATTAAAGAAAAATATATGTTTATCAATTCATTCAGTTTATCAATCTACTTCTTGCAAAATTATAAGAATTCTAGCTCCTCAACATTCAGGAGGAATGCCTAGGAGCAAGCATTTTGTTTACACACAACTTGATTAAAACTAAACATAAAGCAACTGCTCATAGGTGATGAGAGAGCTAAAACAATCTTCAGCTCCCTTCTAAGTAGTGGGGAAAGAAGGGGGATTCAAAACGCAAAATTAGTTTCAGACTTAAAAATGAAATTATGTGAGCCGTTCAGATGTAGTGTAAATGTCACTGAATGTTAAGTCAAACAAACAGATAATCTTCCCCCCAGGAAAAAAAAAAGTTTAAAATTAATCTCCAAGCATGGGATTAATTCAGTAAAATTACAGTCTAACCTCCTTTCCACCAACTTCAATCATAAACAGCCCAATTCTGCAAAGGGCAAGTATCCTTCTTTTGCACTGATCTCCAATAATGCTTGCCAGGGCTGCATCTAGGGCTGTTATTTATACCATGTTTTGCGACAAGGAAGTAATCGTACTCATAACCAAATACAGACTGAAAATACACTTCTTTTGCATCTCAGGGCTGAACATAGTAAAAATCTCTTTTCAGCACAGCTTTTTCTACCATGGTGAGAAGTTCTGTTAAATAACGGCACTTCTCACAGCATTCATGGTTAGCACTCACTGACAAAGAAATCAGATCAGACCTGACTCTTTACTGGGCTGTTCAGCTTACCATTAGCTTAGCAGGACAGAAACAACCAAGAACTCACTGTCCCAGTTTCTCAGACAGCCTGACAGTAGCTGCTGACTCCTCCATTGCAGGACAGTGAGACAAAGTCATTCCCATTTTAATAGGGTCGCAGTGCAGTTTCACATGCAGCCCAGGTACAGTCCTGCTGAAATCAAAGAAATAGACCATAAATGAATCCTTTAGAGTGAGAAGTAGCAACCTCAGCCCATCCTCCAGACATGCTCTGGTAGCAGAACTGATGCAGGTCCAGTGTGCAAGGGAACAGTTGAAATAGCAACACCTTTTATAATCACCCTTAAGCCTTCCGAGCTCTCCTCCCTGGTGGGTGCCCCAATACAATGTACAAACACAACCACACTCTCAAGGGTGCTTCCTACCTTGAACAACCTTCAGTCCATGATCCTGGTTCGGGAAAGCCTGCCTCCATCACTGAAAAAATTTGAAAGCCAATGTAAATGCTTTGCTATGGCATCCCCATTTTATAATGTTCAGCCCACTGATCACATGGAAAAAACTACTACGAAATCGGCCAACAGAGGAAGACTGTAAGAATTCAAAATCATTGTTAGGATCTGCAAAATATTGCTAAAAATATTGCTATTTAAAAATTTATGAAGTATAATATTAAACATCTGAACTACTGTTGTGTCAAGAATCTGAAACTTTCTTATCTGTATAGTATCTCAAGTAAACAGAAAACCACATCAAGGGAAACAACTTGCAAAACCTTCCAAGTATACAATCTAGTCCACAGACACACTTTTACTATTTTTCATTCATTGCAACCTGTTAATAAGTTTTAGATTTTAAAATAAATTGCTTCAGAACCTGACTTCACCCTTTCACTTCAAGAAAAATGGATAAGAATGGTTTCAGAAAAAATTCCTTTGCATCTGTGAAATATACTTTCCCTTTCACCTCAAACCAGTAAAAGGAAATTTTTCTCATGTCAAATTTTGCCAAAAAAAGATATGTAACTCTGGCTCAGCTATTTTCATTTCTCTTCTCACCTACTCAACAAGTTCAAATTAATACAATTGGCAAAACTGAGAGTCCTGTTATCTGAGCTGCAGCTCAATTAGTTCAAAGGCAGCTGGGAGCAATAGGCATCTTCCAGGACATAGCCAGAGACACCGAGAAACCTTCACATTTTGTTGTGGCAAGTCAGTCTGCAAAGGTTTTAGAGAGAATTTAAATGGGCAGGAATAATGTTCCATTTCATCAGATGCATTCAATGTTTTTAAACTAAATGGCAGAGATGCAAGCTTGGGGTTTCTTCCTTGCTGCCTGCCAAGTGAGTCAGACCTTCAGCCCTTTCTTTTACTTCAGTCTACTTATTGAATGGCAACACGATAGAAAATCACCAGTTCAGCTCTCAGCCTATTTACAAACCAGCGGCCCAAGAAAGAGAGTAGATCCTGAGGTTTTTTGCTAATCAGTTAAGCTCAGAATAAGCCCATCCTTTCCTTTGACATACAGATGCTAGCAGTGAGGCACCATTTTCCCAGGGTAAATACAACGGAAAGGTTTTTCACATAACTGGTGAAGCTGCAAGGAGCTTCTACCTACCATATCAGCAAGACTAAACACCTATAGTGACATCCATACTAAAACTTCCAACTTTCAAAATCACAAGCTATAACTCTTTTTCACCTCCAAAAAGTCATTAGACGCCTGACACAAAATTGAGTCGATTTGAAAACACAGCTCAGAGAGCTAGCTGAAGATCATCAGGTCAGGCCACGTTCTCAGGGAAAAGGGTCTACTAAGGAGCTAAGTGATAAAATGTGAAGTTTAACTTAATTTCTGACAATAGTTCATTTCATGCAAACATATCCAGAATGAGGCATTTGTAACTTTCGTGCTGGAAACATATCTTAAATCTTTTTGCTATTTCAGAGGACATGTGAAGAATCACCTAACAGGAGAGCCAAATGGCAAATTATGTTGTGTCGGCCTCTGAAAAGAGGGACAACTATGTTTAAGTCCTTGTCCCAAGCCAGAGAAAGCAGAAATTCAGACCTTTATTTACCATGATGTACTTTTATTGTCCTAAATACCTGAATAGTTTCTGTTCCAAAAAAGCAGGTTTCCGGTTTTGCTCACATAATTTTTTCGCAAATCTCAAAATATCTGAAGTTTTCCCTACGTTAGACCAAGACCAACAAGAGAAGCTCAGTTCAAATGTTATTTTGTGCACTCAGAAAGCTTTGCAAACCTAGCTCATAGCTCACTATGCCACACTCAGCCCTGGCATAAGTGATTCCATCGACTTGCACAGAATTGTGCCCAGTTTCACAAGGTCTTATGTAACTCTGATCTCTAAACTACTCTTGAACAGACCTCAGAGCTGCTTCCATTTATTATTTTGTACCACAAGCAACTATTCTACTATTCAGCATCAATTTAAAATCAATTGCACAGCACCACAGTCAGCCAGTTATCTAAATATACCTCAGATAGGTAAGGCTCAATTACACTGGAGGAGTGAAGAATACATAGAAGAGATTCATCACCAACTCAGATGGATATCAATAAAAGATGTAATCAGCAGGGGACTGCATGAAATATAAGAATGTGGACACATTCTGTGAGTTAATTCTCTTGCGTTTCATTAAAACCAACTTTTAATCTTTTCTTCACCTTTTTTCATATTGATGAATGGGAGAGAGTGAACAAGACAAGACTTTTTAAGTAGTATAAGTCTGTGCACAGGGCCCTTGATCTAGCTCATAATAACCAGTGAATGTTTTTGCCGCCTTCTTGGCAGAATTATTCCAATAATAGACTCTAGTCAACACCCAGACCACTGCGAAATTCTGCCTTGGCCGGATGTGGATTTCACTGGTGAACTTCTCCGCATGGATTTCTCTTACCATCCCCCTGGCTCATCAGAGCAGCCACTGCAGGTCCCAGGCACAGGTCAGCAGATTGCACGGCTGGCATGGCAGACCCAGACCTGGCGTACAGCTTCCCGTGGAGCAGACCTTGGCCAAACCACCCAGCAGGACACCAAGAATGGATTGAGGAGCCCCAGACCAAGTTTGGCGTGACTGAACAAATGGGGTGGAAACTCTGATTTTGTTCCAAGCGAAGCGCTCTAAGATTGCACTTAGACATGTCACGTAAGAGACCAGGAATCATGACTGAATCTTGACAACTCATTGGGTATATGATATACATACCAGATACTAATAGCAGCTCAAGAGCAATGGGAGAAATGTGCTGAAGGAATATTCCTTGTGATGAAGAACAAGCCAATGGAAACAAAAGGGCAATGAATGGGACAGCCAGGAACAGGAATGGGTAAGGTACCATTTTACCCCTTTTCTCTTATTTCAGCTTCCCCTCAGGATAATTATCTTGGCTTTTAATGGTGTTTGACTTATTTATTCTCCCCATTTGATAGATGCAAAGACAGCTGGAGTTACAGATTCTTCTTATACTGGAATTTCAATTTTGTGCTACACATAAATGTAAAAAAGCAAGTAAAAATAAAAGAGTTCTGGGTTATCTATTGTCAGTCAAACCCTCAAATCCACCGTATTTGTACAGTGGCTTGGTTTTTAGCTTTGGTTTTGTTTTTTGTTTTGTTTTGTTTTGTTTTTAATTTAAGAGCAATGAAAAGCTTTTCTTCTAGATTCAATAATATGGAAAGCTTTGGAGCTCGGCATCCAAACAAGTTTTTAGCAGTCTAAGCATACATTCATCTTTTATTATTACTATTATTACTATCACTATTACCATTATGTGCTTTTTCCCCAGAGCTTTGTTAACTTTGTGAGTTCTATCTTTATCTATCATGGAATAGTTTATCAGTTCCCTACCCGTGGGAAAAAGAGAGGTTTCCTTTTCTTCTTTCTTGAATGTTATCTGCTCCAAGACAAAATATAAAACCTGCTGTTTTCTATCAATTACTTATGAATAGAAAAAATAACACTGTATTTTATATTATATCTCTTTGTGAATAAGTCAGCTAGTTATATTTTTCCATGGAATATACAATTAGTATATACACAATAGAATTGGAACAAAATAAGGATGGAGCTAAATCTGCTTTTGTAAGCAAAAGAAGTAGCAAGTGTGAAAATAGGTCACTTTATAGAATCTCCTGGCCCTAGAGATCTGCAGACAGGCTTCTGAGAGGTTCCTCAAGCTCTGCTGAGGGCGACAGGCAGAGGCAGGGACTGCTGGTGGGATGTAGTGCCCAGCCCATACTGGGGACCTCAGGCCTGCAGCACCCGCCCATGAGCCAGCCTTTGCACTAATACACCCTCAAGACTATTCACCGCTTGGGATGCTCACCTCTCTATATGGGGGATTATGTAGTGTCCGGCACCCTCTGTACCAGGAAGGAGGGGAAACAACTTAACAGACATTTAATAAGCAAACTGCAGAAATGCCTGAATCATTCATGGGCTGAAAAAGAACTTTGACATATTCTGTATCCTATTTTGTCAGAGGAAACATGCTGAGCACAGCTGGGGATGTAAGTCCATGCCTCTGCGTGCATCCCGCTTTCTTCAGCACACACAAACACACTCTGGTGTCCTACAAACATTTGGTCGCACTAAGAGTCCTTGTGAGTGACATATCAGTGACAGTGAAGTCCTTGCACAGATGCATTTATTCCAGAAAAACTGCACTTTTGCAGAGGGAGCTGAAAGCATACCATAATTTTCCTGTTGCAAACTGTACCCTCAGCAAGAGCTCTTTGACAGCAGAGAGGAGCACAACCATACCAGCGTATCCACACCAGCGCTACGTCTGGCCTAAGGTCCTGCTGCTCAACCCCTCTTTCCTCTTCAGTTTTTACCTGTCTGGATCACAACATTTCACTTCCTCTTACAGTTTTCCACTTCAACCTTGATCATCAATTTTCCTGCTACACAAAGGATGCTGAGGCAGGGTAACCTGCACAAAGATTTATTAGCAGGATCCACTGCTGATGACATGCATTGACTCCAACAGACAAAGTAATTTGGGGGAAAAACAAAAGCAGAGGAGAAGGACAGAGAAAAGACGACAGGAGAAGGGAAAATGTGGAGAGGAGGAGGAAAAACTCCCCAGATGGCAGATAGTAAGGGCAGCCAGGGGGTCCCAGGTGAGCGTCATCCTCTCGCCAGTGTCTCTAGTGCTGAGGGACGCAGGTGGTGATGATGAAGAGAAGCAGGAGGACTTTTGCCTTCATCCTAAATGTTTCACTGAGACCAGCTTCCTACGGATTGCTCCTGCTTACGATGCTGTTAGCACTGACCAGAGTACACTAATCAGATGCAAGCACTGTACATATACTGATTGTCTAAGCTTTTGTCCATATACGTTATTGGATAATGTTTATGGAGCATTTGGATGACTATTATCTACCTGATTGTGCAGAGTGTTTGGTTCCTTTAATATAAACTAAAATCTACAAAACAGGAGGAAAAGAAAGAGGGGAAAGAGGGGTGATTCTCAAACCAGTGGTAGCTACTTCCATGAAAGCCCACTGTAACAACACGGTCAGGATTTGCAGATGCAAGTCCATGCGAATGATGCAAGAATAACAGCATGAAAACAGTAATGGGAAAATGCTGGCAAAGAGGCTCCAGATAATGGCTCAGCGGCTTCCAGGGGAGGTTACAGAGCTGCAAGGAGCAGGCTCTTACTAAGGCCAAGGCACTTCGGTACCTACAGCACTGTGCAACACCCCTGCAGCACACCACATCTTGAAATAGGTTCATCCCCCCAGAATTTTTTCTCATGTGGAGTCAAAACAGATCTATTTCCAGTATAATCAACACGAATAATTTACTCATATTTTAGTGATCACAATTATCTCACAGTCTTTCCTAACATAGCTCTCAACTCATACAGAGTTTGCTATGCCAGAACTAGGCATGGGTCTGCAGATTAAAACAGAATTGAGCCTTCTTAATTCTGAAGATTGCAAACAGAATTTGTACCATCCTATCCTTGAATTAAATGAGCAGGCTCACTACGTTTCTGGTTATTACAGGTAGGGCAGGTTTATGTCAGAAAACAGAATCCAAACCAGCAGGGGCAGCTCAGCAAGGAAGCTGAGGACTGAATGCACATGGTGAGTAAATTATCTTCTCATCTTCCAAACTGTTCCCTCTGGATCTCATTAATGACATGCATTAGTTGTGTGCACCAGCACAGAAAAAATTGAGCCATGTTTCTGAACGATAAATGATCTCTTTATCAAGAAGGGATAGATGGAGTATATAAATGGCAGAAACTAACTTGTCAAATAAACAATTTGTGAACTTCTTCGTACTTCCAAGGATTAACTCTAATCTCTCCATTTGGATTCTGTCCTCAGCTTTTGTTATAGGCAAGGTAAAATTACAAGTGTTTGTGATATGTGCAGCCTTGCTGGGCCACTGCCTATGTTTCTCTGAATAAAGAGGGGATTTCAATTATTAGCATTCCTGGGTTAAGAGGAGAAGAAAGAGGACAGAAAAATATTTGGAAAGCTCCAGAAAACCCATTGAATGTCCAAGACAGCAATCCAAGCAGTTACTTCCTAGCATAATCTATGATTAAGTGACATCTATCAACATTGTAGGCTGCTAAATACACTGGAAACCCACCACTGAACCTGAAAGTGAAGATCCAGGGCAAGATAAGGCAGAGAAGCACGAGGACTCCACTTCAGTCCCTGAAAAAGTTATGAGTAAATTACTACCACTGGCATGGGAGGGAAGACAGGCCCACTGCCCTGCGTCAGGGCGGTGGGCCAGCCCATAAAGCACTGTCCCCGGAAGGGTGAGCCCTGATGCCAGGCAGTGGGATTTCCTAGACACCCACTCACCCCACAGAAGAAGGGAATAGGGGTCAGTGAAGTCCATTTGCTGGGAATCGCGCCTGTGCTTGTCTGGCAACCCAACTATACAAAGCACACGCCACTCCCCAGGAGCAGGGGCTGTAATGTCAGTTTTCCCCCAGGGTGCTCCTTGACTCTTGTGTAAAAGGTGGGTGGCAATGCCAACACCAGACGGGTGACTAGGACCGCCCTGTGGGTTTCCTATATTCCCAGCTGAAGGGTCCCAGTTTAACTTGAACTCCAGCACACGCTGAAGGTGCTGCATTCCTTACGCTGCCAGTGGAGAGAGGAAGACACTCACATTAGGAAGACTAGGTCCGCACTGAATGCTGGTGGTTGTTCTTTTGCCAGTTTTAAGACATTTCCAGACTTAATTGGAATACTTAATGTTCATTTCCAAAATGGTGATACTTGTAAATATTGGTCTCCTGGGTTTCTTCTAAACAACCCTAACTACAGCTGCTAAAACAGCATATTCTAGCAGATGGAAATGTTTACCAGCTGATATCTTTCTTTTCATGAGCAATCTATGAACTTCATTTGGAAAAGGAATGAAAACAAGACAAAAAATAGGGCAGAAGAGTCATTTCAGAACGTTGGTAACAAAAAGCAAGTCTTTCAGCTCCCGCAAAAGCCCATACATATAAAAGCATTAGATCACACACTAAGGCATACCAACAATTTGTCCTCTCAATTTTTACCAGTAGTCCATAACTATTTTGGGTACTTCTAAAAACTCAATTTTTTAACAATTTTGAAAATATAGTATGTTGTTAACTGAGAAAATTACTTCTGTCACATCTTTGGTGGGGGGGAATATCCAAACCACAAAACAAGCGTTCATTAGAACAATAATATAGAGAATAGGACAATAGATTTATATATACTGAGGCTGCAGTAGCAGTTACAGACAGGATGATCACCCCTGTACTCTTAAGTTTCACCATTACAAAAGTTTGGTATAAACTAGAAAGTGTCACCCAGTTATAAACTTTTATAAAGGAAGTCTTGAAAAAGAATAAACATAAAACCATTTGCAGCAAGCCTCCAGGTCTTACTTAGATGTGCACTCAACTTTGAAGAATCAGTCTACACTTAGTCCTTGGCCAAATTGTGCTAGCGCTTAAAACTAATAGACCCTTTCTAAAACTGTGTGATTTAAATTGTCCTGGGTTATCTTAAACTTTTCAGCTGACCTCCCACTGCACAGCACCGCAGGAGTGAGTTGGTTTAAAGCACATGACATCTTCCAAGAAGTACAAAGTTACTACCAGAGCCTTGTTTCTGACCCAGAAACTGAGCCTGTCTCTTTGTTACAGAACAGATGGTAGGAGGAAATCAGCATTAACGCATGCATCTTACATTTGGCATTTAGCACTGTTTCCAGTTTTTAAATAAGTTTTTCCTTTAAAAAATACAATCAAAGCATTGTGAGAATTGCATATTTGTCTTCTCTCATGGATTTGCAGATTAAATATCTCAATATACCAGTAAAAGGGCTTTTTCTTCTAAACCTCTGGCCTACAAATTCACTCTGGGGAATTGGAAGTCAAGCTGGGTTGTTTCCATCTTAAACATTAGTACCAGAAATAAAGAATTCACAAGCCAGATTTAACTCTCAGTTGTGCTTCTGTAAATTCTCTACTTCTAAATCAAGCTTGTAGTTTCAAACATCAGGTTAATTGTCTGAAACGGTTCTCAGGGCAAATATTTAAAGTTGTTGGAGCTAAGACTGGAGGGCTAGAGGTTTACCTGAGCACTGCTGATGCAGGGACTTGGGATCCCGATGAATATTGTCCTGCCAAGGGTCTCCGTCACTGGTCAGCCTCACCCTGGACACCCTTGCTTGAGTCTCTGGGCAGAAATTGCTGGGGTGTCTGCTTAATAATCTCCAGATCCCTTTGGCCCTCAGACTGCTGACTCAGACACCTCTTCTTCCTCTTTTTCACATTTTTCCCTGAGGAAGAACGTGGACCGTATCTTTAATAAATAAGATTTCCCCTGAAGACAGGTTGCAATTGAGTAAGTGGGGAACTGAATTATCTTTTCAGTCCAAAGAGGTGAGTACCAGTGCTTCTGTCCCTTGTATAGCAATACCTCTCCGGTGGCGAGGCAGCATAGCAGAGCCCTGCAGCCATGCCCATCCTGCTAAGTGCCCGCTGAACCAAAGAGTGGGCTAAAGCACAACGGGTTCCCCAAGCCACGCTCTGCATACCCATACTGCCTAGGTCACTTCTGCCACAGTGACCTATTACCCATAAGGGCATGCTGACGATAATGTCAGTCTTTCTGAACCACATATGGCCATATTACATGACTGCAAGTCACTGTGGCACTTATGGCAGGGGATGGAGGCTAAGCAAGAGCAGGCACGCCTGTGCTTAGCTCTCCTTCCTCACGCTAAGCACACGCTTCGCTCGTGCTAAAAATTTGCACAGGCTCAGCTATTATTCTCCTGCACTCCTCAGGGCTTGCAGAAAGCTGGTTCACATTGGCTTGGGTTCAGAGAATTTGGACAAGTCAGTCCGGGATGAAGTGCAAGCTCAGGCCCACGCTGGCAACACAGTCTAACTGCTGCATACGGCTGCATAAAGAATGGATTCGTTTCACAAGTAAGCAAGGGAAACTATTGTCAGACCTGCCAATGAGGGACGTTTCATCAAAACTAATTTCACCTTTAAGCCCTGTCACTGAGTCTTTTTTTAAGCCCATTATTTTCAGACCACCTCTAAACTCCTGCAGCAGAAATTCCAGAAAGCCCAGAAATTTCTGCAGCATGGCATTTTTACCTGTTTGTGAAACACTTCCTAGTAAAGCAAGACAATGTCTTGACTGAAGGAAGCCCCAGAGAAATCTGGTAGATCTCCCTGCTTATTTGGATGCACAAAGCTCCACAGCAATACTGGTTCATTTCTGAAATGGCTGATGGCAAGCCGTGCTTATTTATTTGTTCAGGTCTACAGGTTCAAATTGCCTCAGCTAACTTACTTGGAACTAATGCCATTATAAATGTTCGTAAATGTCAGAGATTATCCTCTTGGTTGATTTTATATTACTTACTCTTCAGTGCTTTAAAATGATACAGCGCTGTCCTATTTAAAAGCAGACTTTTTCCAAGTACATGCAAATGCACCAAATTCGAGAGTTTTCTGTGGTTTTGAAGTTTCTCAAATGGCAGAAAAAAAAAACCCTATTCTGCTTCCAGAAAGGAAGCTTCATTGTACTTCCATTGCGTCTACTTTGGGGAAAAAAAATCTGCAACAAATAATAACTTTAGATTGCAGACCTGGGCATGTTACTGTTCTTACATATCTATCAAGGAACAGGCATAATTAAATATATAATTTATAGTACTCACTGAGATTTACTGCAATTTAACCTCTCTTCCCCAAAGTTACCAAGAGAGGAAGATAGAGATACCAGTAGCACTCCCTAGGAGGGAAGCCAGAGTGTTTGCTTTGAAAAGAAAATATTCTTCCTACTATTTTGTCTCTAAAACCCCTTCTAGAAGAATACTGAGAAAAGGGAAAGCTTATGGAAATTAATAAAGAAATGATACAAAAAGGAGTCCAGGTCAGGTAATACTACAATCACTCTTATCATAAGCAACACCTACCATCACATAATGGATTCAGACTCAGTGCATATTATGCTCTATTTTTATTTTTGAATTTTAGGTACACTTATATTATGCTTTGCTTGAAATGTAAAGGAATACCTAAGAAGGAATAGGGGCCAGAACTGTCAAAAGACACAAAACCAAACCTTACTTTAAGCACTAAAAATTACACAGCTCTTCTGTACTTACAATCAGCATGAGCCTTACTGCTTAGAGAATGGGGCTATAGCCAAGATATAACAATAGGAATTCATATATTCAAAAGTTGTGCATTTTTCTGCTTCTCCTTCCTTTTATATTCTTTAAAAAAAAATAAATGCTTCTCACCCTAATAATCAAGGATGCATATCACTGTAAATACTCAGCAACTCACCACAGCACAACAATCCAATTTTTAATCCTGAAATAACATGAGCAATAATCTAAACAGCAGCACATGCATTTTCCTGTCAGACCACTTAAAGAAAATTAGGCTGTACGAAAGCAAAAAGTAGCACTGGAACAAAGGAGCAAAGAAATTATTTTGAAAGAGCACATATAGAAAAGCACTTCTATCATATTCAGTGGCTAAAGATTTGCATTAATGTTCGAATTTAGCAGCTAAGGACTAATGTTGGTGATGACACTAGATATATTCTAGAAATACAAGCCTTGCTGTTTTGAAAGGGGGAATGAGGTAACAAATAGAGACAAATCGGGGAACTAACTTTGAAATTATGTATTTGCCAAGAGCATTGAGTGTTCCTATATCTGAGCAAAACAACCTACTAAACCAACCTCACTGCAACATCTACTTTTTCCTAACTAAGCACAGCTTATGAAAATCTTGAGACTTATATACTTTATTACATTCAGTAAGCCACCACATAGTCCATAGTAATTCTACATTTACAAAATTTTCCCATATGGAAATTCTGTTTACAATGGCAACACTCCTAATCTAGATACCCAGATGTTAAAAACAGTCCTTTGTGACTACAGTTAATTCCATTCTAAAATACAGTTCATATTATGATAGCAAAAGAACTCTTTTCCTCGTATAATATACATCTTCCTTGGAAGATGTGAGGGGTTCACCAGAAAATCTTTTTATGTGATGACAGAAAGCAATACTTCTGACATCCATGATAAATATGCAAGACGCAAAATAAATTCTTTATTGTCACCTCATGAATGAATGAGAACATGAGTTTTTTACATGCTGGATGAGTTCATAATATCTCCCTTATGGTTTATTTGAACTTTTCCAGGGAAGAAGAATGATTTGCCTGGCCACATTTTATCACTTATAGCACAGATTAGAAGGAATCTTCCTTCCTCCCTGAGACATATTGCAGGTCTCTGCTAATGTCTCCTGAATACCCTTCTTTTGCGGGAGTCTTTCTTCAAAAATGGTAAAGGTGACCCCATGTAGATGAGGAATAAGATGCAACAAAAAACCTTAAGCATCATTAGCTATGGAGATCACACTGGTTTAGGCAAACTAGCAAAGATGAGTGAGCAGTCTGCTGGAATGTTCAATGTACTCTCACCAAATGTAAGTGTGAGTTAGGAATATGTCTATGAGAAATGCACACTGCAGGATCAGCACAAATGCATACCATGCATACCAGTTCAAAATGCCTTCCTAAATTTATGGAAAAGCACCTTCCTCATTTGTTTCTCTGAACAAAAATTCTTCTATACAGACAATAATTGACATTAAGAACTTTCCTAGGGACCGCTAGATTCAACAGATTATGTAAATGATGGAATTCATAACTTTTCTCTATCTAAAATGTAATTATAACTCTTCCCTGTGATATAGAAACAGACAATCCTTCTCTGCAAGGAGACGATCCTAATCAGGTTAACCTGAATTTTGACATTGATTTGCATAGGAAAAATATTGAGACCGTGACTACTTATGCATAAAACAGCAGTTATCTGCCTCTAAGACATTTCCTACATCAGTACTGATCTGCTGCATGACTCTCCCAGCTTCCAAATTGAGCTTCTGAAGTGGTCTGATTTTCCCATCACTGTTCCAAAGTCAGCAGCTATTACCCATAACTAATATTATATGGCAACACCCCTCAATGTCCCACTCTTTAAATGCCCTTAGTAATTGCCATCATTCAATATTTAGACTTATGCATGCTGGGAAAACGTAGTTCATAAGCATAGTGTTTGTTATGCACAGAGATTCCTCTCAAACCTTTATTCTTGAGCTCTCAGAGGTAATGTGAGCTCTGTGAATCTAAGTGCTTCAAAACAAATACATTTCAAAGCAATGTTTTCTTCTACAGAGAACATCCTTGAAAATATAATAGAAGGAATTTTGACCAAATTGCCTTCTGTTTGCCTGCTGCCAATAAAGGTAGATCACGCTCAGTTCACATTACTTAAGCCATTCAGGTATGCCAACATCCTATTAGTTGCTCCCGAGCTCTGCAGCTAACTTTGCCAACGCCGCTTTAGATTACAAAAGAGGAATACTGACAAATAATGACATACAATCACCGCTTATGTTCTTCAAGGTGCATCATCCTGCTGACCTGTTCTTTCTTTCCCAGTGTCAAATATTTCTTTTACGACAGCTCTTCTTCTGTAACAGAGTCAGTTAATATCCTATTTCCCACCGGGCTTAAGTGCAAGCAGCTTGATTTTGCTGCCCTTTCTCACATAAATGGCACTTTGTCATATAAACATATCCACTGAATATAGTAGTACTTGTACAGTAAGGTTTTATACGAAATTCAGTCAGGGTGACAAAACTGAGCCCTTCCTGTTTAAATAGGGCTTAATTCTCAGGTACACACCACTACTGCCTGTTTACACTGCCCCGGACCTTGAAATAAGTGCAAATATGAATGTTAGATCAAAACCAGGCCCATCCCACACACGTTTCTGTGTATGCATACTGCAAAGCCATTACCAAGGTGCACAGTATGAACGATGGAGACACAGGTGGTGTTCCCGTGCACAGAAGACAAACAATGAGTGACTGAATGGTGGTGTGTGACCAAATGCGGTCAGGAGTAAAAGCAGTACACCAGTCAGTGCTCCGCTCCTTTGTCAGAGGCCAGTCACCGATCCTCACATAGGGAAAGTAAAGGGGGAAAGTAAAATGCCCCACAACAGCAGCAACTGCAGCTCTCAGACCACCAGTGGGAGCCCCTGAGACTGTACAAGCTTTCCTGATGCTTTCAGTTACAAATTTTATAAGAGTTCATATTGGTCTATCACAAATGCTGAAACATGACTGCAGTCCAAAGAACCATAGCTCAAAAGTCAGCAAGAGAAAGGCGTCACTAAAAAAAGAAGCATCGCATGAGAAGATTGGCTCTGAAGGAAATTAATTCATTTTCTACCAATGATACAGAGTGTTATTTTATTTAGATCAAGGCAAAAGACTTAAACATGAACCAAGTATAAGATAGAAATGTAGACGTGCCTTCAGGCAAGCTTCTCCAAAAAAGACTGACTTCACCTCACCTGACTTTTCAGCACCTTGAGGTGAGAGAAGCATGAACAAAAGCAATATTTTGCCTGTAGCCTGAAATCTAGAGACTGTGACTTGGTCAGTCATCTGAGTGATCAACTCACCATCACTCCACCATCAAATATTTGACAGGGTGTTATTTTATCAGTGCTAAGAAGTACTGATGTCTCAATTCATTGCAGAGAGTTTCTGAGGGTAGAAGTCTTTTCAGTCTGCAGACCACACAAGCAGGAGTATCTAAAGAAATCTTTAAAAATCATTAAAGAGGAAACCATTCAATTTCCATGTATTTGACTGGAGCTAAGTTTTTACTGTCACTGTCCTACAAAGCCTCCTCTGTTTGCATGGAAGAAAAAAAGTAGAGGATAGTTGATTGTATGAAATGCAAAATTATATCTATCAGTGTCTTTAGTCTGCATTAAACTATGTATTTTTTCATATTCTCCAATAGAAATAATTGAATGGACTCAAACATAATGAAGTAAGTTGAACAGGGACAAAGAGAGTTTTGTAGTACTAACATGGCCCCATTTATTTAACAATGCCTCTCCTTCCCTTTTGGGGATCTTAACCTATCAGGTTAATTTTGGTTTGCTTTAGTTTTTAAGTGTTTTTAAAGAAACAGAAAAGAAAGTAGGCAAAAAGAAAAATATGAATTGTTTAAATGTCCTGAGAAACAGCCACGTTTTTAGATGATACTTAATTGGAAGCACAGCAAATTATGATAGAGAATGCAGAAGAGCTTTAAACCAAATCCTCAAGTAAGCAGACAGCACATGCAATTAAATGGGGACAAATTTAGAATGAGACTGACAGGGGGGGACTCAAAACTTTTTCTGTTGAACAGAAAAAGTAATATTAAGCTAAGAAAATACAGAGAAAGAGATTAAAGACGTCATGGGAGCATACGTGCATTGCTAACAACTAATACATCCAAATGTTTTTTGTTGCAAAAATGAAAAGTTAGTTCTGTAAGTGGGACTAGTTAGTCAAGATTCAAATTCTACTTGCCTACATAAACTTAGAGATCATAACAGGAGATGTAGGCTCCAGTCTTTAGGGAAAAAGTTATTTTGAAGAACAGTGGACATACTGCAGATGAGAGAAATCTAGAAAGTGTTAAAGTAGAATAGCTATGGACAGGATCTAAATGTCTTGGAAAATAGACAAATTTTCCCAGGGTGATTAGATCTAATTAGTGCTAAGCTTTCATTAGAAACCCTTTTTTAAAATAAATAATGGGTAATTTATTACACACTGTCCCTTTTTTATGATGCCTTTATAGAACAGCTGGGTGCTTTAAATTTATTGCCTTTTATTAAAAAAATCTTGTGGAAAATATATGAGCTAGCTTGTTGCACCTTTCAGCACTAACTCAGCTACAGGAAGACAGCAATTTTGTCACCGAGGAGAAGTGCTTGAAATATTGCCCTGCTGTCGGTGTGGCTGATCCTGCATCTAAGTAAATCTCACTGGATTCATCAGCAAACCACACAGCATGCTCTATTCAGTGCCTACCACTAAATTGTCTTTTAGGGACCCACACTGAGATTTCATTAGTCCTATTTCCAACTTTTAAAAGTTAAATTCAAAGATTGCTTCAGTCTTTCTTTCCTTTATGAGGATTCATAAATTCAGACATGACACTTCAAGGAAAGCTCAAGTACATTTGTAGAAAACCTGAGGGGAGATGACAGGTTTTTTAGACCACCCAGAAAGCTGGGATGCTTCATCCTTTTCTTTAACCATACTGACTAAAATTGTGCATAACAATAGGGAGTTAGCACAGAAAAAAAAATAGTCTTCTAATTCAGCACAGCTTTGTGAGAGCATTATTCTTTCACTGTTGGAAGGCAGAGGGAAATGGTACCCACACTCTATTACTCCTGAAAAGGTTGCTGAGATACCTGTAGATATTCACACAATGAGACTGATGCTGTAAATTACAAAACAGTACCTCCCTGAAAAAAAAAAAAGAGGTATTTCTGGAAGCCAAAGTGAGAACAGTGTGTTTATCTCAGCAATCACAATTCACAATTCAAGGCAACAGAAGCAGCAAAATAAGTATAATCAAAGAAACTCACTTGCCACTTGACTAGATACTTTTACTAAACAATGTGTGGGTTTTCTTTCCTAAGGAAAGAGTCCTGAGCTGTTGGTCTTTGCCAAGATATTTTCTTTTGTAAGTCCTGGTAGTGGACAGGCTATATGATATCCTCTGCAATACAGAAAACATGTATTCTCTGCAACACAGGAAATACATGCACCTGCTAGGGTGAGAGGCAAAGATGGACCTTCACCCAGAAATCAATCATGTTACGGTTAGTTACCCTTTTCCTCATTAGCAGAACTGGCTGTAGAGAAAACATCTGGTCCAGACACATGGATCTTTAATAAGACATGGCAATAATTTGTTTCCCAATTTTCTGCAACATCCAAATATATCACCAAGAGCACAGCCTAGAGTAAACCTTCTGCTCTGTATTTTCCCTCTGGGGGAAAAAAAAAAAAACAAAAAACAAACAAAAAAAATATTTAAGGCCACAACCAAAAAGAAAGCACAAGGGAGGGCTCAAAAGCTGCAGTTGAAAAATTTACGTACAGCTTATAACCGTTTGCTGACAGGAATGTGACAGTTACATATTTAAGTAAAGTCTGTAGCATCGACTTCAAGAGATCTTGGTCCTCATCTGGGTCTTTGAGAACATACAGCACCTACCTACCACTGTTCACCTGTAATTCACCACTGCATACTTAATTAACATTTTTCAGGGGAGACAGAAAGTCCTGTTATCCCTGGTTTATGGACACAGAATGTGAAATAGAGAGCTAAGTAACAAATTTAAGGCCCCAGAAAGAAGAGCTATCAAAGACAAGATTGCATTGCAGGAATTTGTGGAAAGTCTGTGCTCTGAGTAATGGGAAACCCTGCTTTCTGCCTCCAGAGGAGGTTTCATCACTAACATTTTCAGTGTGAATATTTAACATCCACTAAAACGTTACATTCTCCTCCTTTGCTTTTTTCCATCGGAAGAGCTTCCCAGAATACGTAACAGTTGTCTTCTGTTCATCTCTCCTCTTAATCTTGTAGCCATCAAGGAAAAGTTTAACCCACGTGTCATTTTACTTGGAGTTATTACATTAATTTCCTCTCTGTGCATATGAGTAAAACCAAGACCCAGCCATTTGTGCAGGAGGGGACAACCTGGAGTTCAACATTTCTGAACAGCACTACATGGACAACCTGTGCAAAGTGACCCAAAACATCTCCAAAATGGTTATCTCGGAGAAACTGAAGTCCTCTGAAAATGCTTTTGTCTCTGTATGGGCTATGAGGGATCCTAGACAACCACCTCAAACATAAATTTAGATGGCTAAACATGGAAGAAGAAGCTTTGTCCCCAAGTGGATATTGAAAGACACTGAAGTGAGACTAGCCCAGATCACACATGAGTCTCATCAGCAAAAAGGACAAGTTTCCCTACCACTGCACATGACTCAATCTGTATTAACTACAATTTTCTCTCTGCAATGAATCCCCAACCACTGCTTGGTCTCTGGTATCAGTTGGGTGGTATCGAGGCTAGCAAACGTTTTTTTTGTGATGTAAATATCTAACAGGAACAAGAATGAAACAATCAATTCATTTCACATAGACCACTGAACAGCCTTCTGGCAATAATGACTTCAAGCCACTATTGACATGGCTGGAAAAGGACTAATGACTTAGATAAAAAAGACTCTTTATGACATGGGCAATCTTTTTGCCCTCTACTTGACCCTACTACAATCTTTCTAAAACTTTAATCAGGGAAGGAGGTTAAGGAAAGATGGCTTCTAATGCAGAATTAGATACAGTGCTTCAAAAACTTCAGCTTTTAACCACATTTCATTTTTAATAGTCATATCCCAGATTATTTATTTTTCAGACAGCAGCTTAAGTCATTTGAACAACTTTGTGAGCAATTTCCTTTACCTCATTTCTTCAGACATTTGCAGTAATTTCATAGATACCAGCTCTTTACATTATTTTCTAGCTCATCACTTTTACTATCATTTTGACTTGGAGCTCATTTCTTTGATGTATAATAATTTGTTGTGAGAACACAGGATATCAAAGGACAGAAATATCTTCATCATCTAATGTGCAGCATGATCTACATGTCAGAAAGAAATGGTAAGGTTATTATTTATGCTTCCTCTCAACCATATCTCTTGTAACAAAAGTCAGATTACTACCATTCAAATTACAGCCCACAATTCATTTCACACCAAAAAAACTCCATTTAATACCAGGCAAGGAGAATTCATACACTAAGCTTTGTGGTGTAAAATCCTCTATTCTACATTGTACAGAGTAAGAGAAGTCCAGCTCCCTTTGTCACATGATTGTTCACTGCTCTTAAATCTGTAACATCACAAAGAAAATAAGATTTGGGTCCTACACGTAACATTTCTTGTATTTCTCTCTTTCTTGCTTTGGTTTATTTATGCCCATTTCTACTTCTCTTTTCCTCTTCAGTATGAAAGACATCTGATTTAGCCAACCAAGACAGTACCTCTTTTCATTTCATTGTCAACCCATGACCTGAAAGCCAGCTGATGCAGGTTTGCTGGGTCTTGGGCTGGATGCTAAGATGGCATAGGGTGCCTGTCATTCCAACCCGTGAAGCTGCAAGCTTCCAATAAAAAGTGCAATGTCAGCTTTGTTGTTCTCTCCCCTTTTGTGTCTATTTGTCCTGTTTTGTTCCCAGCAAAGCGATATGGGAGCATAAACTTAGGAAAAGCAATAGCTTGAATAGACATCAAATATAGTTTTCTTTTTCCAAAAAGACATTTGATAAAGTCTTTAATACTATCTATAATATAGTTTAACAAGAAGAACTTCCATCTAAAATCTTTTTATATACAAAGGAAAGCAATTAGGGGATGCTGGTAAAATGAAAACTTTTTACTTTTTATTGTATTATGTATTTTTATAATTACAGGTTTTATTTTAAAATGTGTATTTCAAAACCTCACTTAATAAATTGCATTGCAAATGCCCTAACTGCTTTTCTTCTTTTTTCTATTAAAAGATTAAAATAATTTTCATTGATAATTGTAGACTCAGTGGACTTAGTAGGCAAAGGTCTTCATGCTGAAACGCCAAGCCTTTAGTATCGTACACTGAGTCAGGCTAACACATCAGACCATTTAGGAACACTTATTCCATTGAAGTTAACACCATCAAAATTAAACTGATGGTATTTTTAAATTATGCAGGTAGCATGCATTTGTGAGGATGTGGGTATTCACGCCTGTAATGACAAAAAGCAATACTGATTTCTTATTAAAAAATGACGATTTTAATATTGACTTTGTTCCATCATATACTATATCTCCTTAGAAAGATCTGTGACAGTTCTGACAGCAAAATTCCACTTTTCTTGTAACCGCCCTCATGGTTCCCATCTCACCCTAGATTTGCAATGCCTGATGTTTCCATTATATCCAGCCACAGCAATGTATTAATTCAAAAGGCATCCTAAAAATTGCCTTCCTCCTCAGCGCATAAAAGACATTTATTCACTCATCCAACTGTCTAATTTTCCCCTTCATTTAAAATTATTGAGGTTTTGGGAGTGATGCAATATGCTAGTGATCGGTTGTGTCCAGTTTTCTAGATGAAATGACATTTCAGGTACCTATTACTACCTCCAAGCTGTGGTACCTGGGAGCTCTTTCCCAGTCTTGGGTGAGGGTGCGACATGTGGCTATGTCATACCACCATGCTGGGACCACCCCACCCTCTGCTTCCCTCCCACACTCTTACATCCACTGGGAAATAAGACATGCGGGCAGTTTAGAAAGAAAGGATGGGCATTCCAGTCGCTGGGACCATGTCCGGATGACAGTGAGACAAGTAGTACAGAACACACTATGCAGTGGACTTGCCTCTCAGCTGCTGCAATTTGGGGGTTTCTTACCACACTCACTCAGCGAAATGTGCTGTAGCTGAGATCAGCTGAGACACTCCCACTAAAGCTCACCTCTCCTAAAAGAGTCTTTGCTCCATGTAATCATCCATCAAGATAAATACTGTTTGATAATAAAAAATTCTATGTCAGGGCCCAAATGAGTTAGTGGTTGATCTTCATGTGATAAACCCTTGTTCTCTCTTACTGAATTCTGCCTGAAATATTTGTTATCATCGCTTGTTTCATCCTGTTCAATATAAAGTTACAAATCCATCCAGAAAACAATGGTTTTTTTCCGTGCGTCTGCAAATGTTTAGCACATTTCTGGGTTCTGCAAGATAGCAATAATAATCGCCACTAAACAGTAGCCTCTGGCCCTAGAATAGCCTGCAAATGGTAATGCTAAATTAACATGTCAGTGTGCAACATACTCTTGAATTGCAATTCACAAGGTAGAGTTGAAATAGAACAAACTAAAAGGCTAAATAAACAGAAACCAATAGATAGAGTCCTTCTGAAGGACAGAGATATTTTTCTTCTTCAAAGCCAAAAGTCCAAATTATCTGCTGTTTTTTACCACAAGTGAAATACATTATTGTATAATATTAATCTAATAATAACTAACTGCATGTTGCTACTTCACAAGAAAAGGGTATGTGTATGAATCTAGCCAACTTTACATGCAAGGCTGTCAAGTACAGCAGTATTTCAAAGTCTACCTCTAACAGCGAAGGAAACACTTAGAATTTTGGCTAGCCGAACACAAGCTGAGCACAATGCAAAAGTTCACTTAAGTGTGGCAGTACGGAACACTGCCACCCTGGCACTTACTGAAGCACAGGGTGTGCTCATTTCCATATCAATGTGCCACATGTTTCTCCAAGACAAAGCTGTTTCACACCACTGCTGCTATTTGAACTTGGGAAATAAAGGGAAAGGTTTCTGTATTATTGTTAAAAACAATGAAACTCACATCCTTTGTGCACAGGATACAGTTAATGAACACTGCCCTTTATGGGGCTCTATTAGTGATTGCGTGCAGGAGCGTATTATAACAGCTGTGCTGTGCAGGGAAGACAAGCATCCCTTTAAATTCAGAACACAGGGTGGTGCAAGTAACAGTGATGCCTTCAAGATTTAAAAGAAGATTATATTCACCGTAACTTTGTTAGCTTGCTTAATGAGACTATAGCAAAACCTGGGAACTGACAGTAAAGTGAAATTGAAGTGATTTGTCCAAGATCACACAGAAACCTGTGAAACAAGAGTCTGTCCTGCTTGTGTGTCCCTGTGTGTTTTAACAAGACCACGTTTCTTCATTACTCCACAGAGAAATACTTTTGAGACTGCTCACAAATCAATACTAAAATATGTTGTGCCCTACAAAGTAGTAAGCTGTAGAGCATTAGGAGGGAAAACCAAAACCTTCTACAAAGGCTGTATCAAAGGACCCGAAGCTTTGGCATGGCAAATTACAACACAGGGTACCATCATGCCCAAAAGGTTAGTACTGGGAAAGAACCACCTCTTCCCCACAAGGAAAGTGAGTGAATGTTTCAATGACGAAAAATAAAGAACATTTAAAACCTCTTCTTCTAGCTAAGAGCAAACTAATCAGTTTTAAACCTGAAGCTTCAAATGCATGTAATGAAGTCATTGTTGCACATGGGTATGAGTCCTCAATCAAAATGCCCGAAATCTCTGCCATAGTAATTTTATTTAGGTTGAAAAGAAACCATGTAGTCTACTATTCAATTAACAGTAATTCTTTATTCTCTACTCCCTGGGTTCTCCTTACAATGTTCTTTTCACATTGATTACAGGGAGGAAAAAAGAAGAAGAAAAAAACCCACCTTATTCTGAAAAAAGTATCAGAAAGTACATTCAAAGATTACCTGTGAACTTGCAACAAGTTGAATTTTATTTCGTCACACCACAACAAATGAAGAGAACAATTTTTGCTCCCATACTCTTTGAAGAGTAGATGCTTTTAGATGCTTTTAAGAAAACAGAAATAGAAACTGTGTCTGGTATCTTTTTGTTCTGCAGCAACACCAGGATGGCAGGCCTCTGAGCTCACAGAATCACAGAAGCGTTGAGGTTTCACGGGACCTTTCAAGATTGTCTAGTCCAGCCCCTGCTTAAAGCGGGGTCAGCTACAGCAGGTTGCTCAGGGCTGCGCCCAGTCAGGTTCTAAATATCATCAAGCAACTACCTCTCTGGGCAACCTATTCCAGTGTTTGATCACCCTCGCAGTAAAATGTGCTTTCTTATGTTCAGATGGAATTTTCTGTATTTCCGTTTGTGCCCTCTGACTCTTGTCCTGTCACTGGGCACCACGGAGAAAAGACTCATTCCAACTTCTTTGCACCCTCCCATCAGGTATTTCTCCACGTAGATAAGACACCCCTGAACCCTCTCTCCTGCAGGCTGAACAACCCCAGCTCTCTCGGCTTCTCCTCATTGTCAGATGCTGCAAGCCCACAATCATCATCATGGCCCTTTGCTGTACTTGCTCCAGTATGTCCATATCTCTCTTGTACTGGGGAGCCCAGAGCTGGACACAGCACTCCAGACGTTATTCATCACTGCTAAGCAGAGATGAAGGGTCACCTCCCTCAACCTGCTGGCAATACTCCTCCTAATGCAGCCCAGGATACCATTAGTATTCTTTGCCACAGGGCACATTGCTGGTTAATGTTCAGCTTCGTGTCCACCAGGACCCCCAGGGCCTCTTCTGCAAAGCTGCTTTTCAGCTGGTTGGTTCCCAGCCTGTACTGGTTATCCCATGGGGTTATGCCTCCCCAAGGGGAGGACTTTGCATTTCCCTTTGTTGAACTTCATGACACTCCTCTAACAGCCCATTTCTCCAGCCTGTCGAGGTCTCTCTGAACAGCAACACAACTGCCTGGTGTATCAGCCACTCCTCACAGTTTTGCATTGTCCACAAACCTGATGTAAGTGTACTCTGTGCCATCATCAAGGTCATTAATGAAGATGTTACTTCATCAGTTTATCTGTGATGATGTTATGCGAGACTGTCAAAAGCCTTAACTAAACCAGATAAACAATTTTCACTGCTCCTCCCTCACCCAAAAAGTTAGTCATCTCATCACAGGAAGTTATCAGGTTGGTCAGACATGATTTTCCCTTCCTAATTCTTGTAGTAAAATTGATATTAATTAAAAAAAAAAAAAGTGTAACTGAAACAACCAAGGAAACCTGCTGCTGCTAGAAGTTGTCTATACATCCCCAACCCTATTTAATTATTTACCTAATATTAAAATAGAGAAATAGTAACTAGACATGATTTATCTAAGATTAGATTAAGGAACTAACTACTAGACAATGTAGCTTTGTTGATAAGTAGGATAGCCCTGTCAAAAGAGTGATGAACTGTCGGCCTGACCAGCAAACGATGCAAACCACCTGGAACTGCCAAGATTAGAGAAGAAGTAGGTAAAATGTAATTCCGGCAGGGGGAGATCACGACCACCGACTCACTGACCACCTACCCAAACGATACCACTTACGCAAAAGAGAACACTGGAAGAAGAAAACAGAGTCTGTGCACTAATTTACATATGAAGCAAAGAAATCTCGACCAATCATTAAAGACAATAATAATGAATATGTACTAATTGTTTGAATATGTAACAGTCAGTGTATAAAAATGGAAATTTTTGAAACTAAGGTGTGCTCCCATTTTGGGACGAACACCCCATTTCTGTGCATTCATGGAATAAACTTGGAAGTACCTCTGCTCTGTGTGTTATTGCCTTGCACACCGGGTAAAGAAACCCAATTTGGGACAACATAACTACCACTACTTTTGATTACCTATTTGTCCTTCATGTTCAGAAACAGTTTCCCGAATTATTTGCTCCATCACCTTCTCAGGGATTAACATTAGGCCTGTAGCTCCCCAGATCCACCTGCTTGTCATTCTTGAAATAGGAAGTGACGTTTTATTTCTGCCAGTCCTCAGGTTGCTCCACAACCTTTCAAAGTGGCCTTGCAGTGACATTTGCCCACCCTCTCGACATTCATGGGCATATCCCACCAGGTTGCTGGACTTCCACATGTCCACTTTGTTTAAACGTTCCCCAACATCATCTTCTTTCACCAAGGTAAATCTGCCTTGCTCCAAACTTTCCCACTGATCACAGGGGACCGAGTCCCTGAAAGTTGATTTTACCAGTAAAGACCAAGGCAAAGAAGGCAGGAAAAGCAGGACCCCTGTGGAATACCATAAAGTCTACCTATTGTCAAAATTACCTATTTTGGTTTTTTTTTCCAGAGGGTAGCCAGATGTCATCGAGTCTTTGGTTGTCAATTTCTAGGAGAATTTTGCCCAAGCATCAACACAATCAATTATCAGAATACTTGTGTATGTTCTTGATGACACAACATTATTAGCAGTTGGTGATCATACAGCCAAAGGAAGATATACCCAGCTAGGACAGGGGCTGAAAATGCTGACGGTTAGAATAAAAAGAAAAGAAGAAGGAAGGACACAATTTACTAGGGATCTCAATACCTGCTACAGCACAGAAGGAAATGTTGTAACTCACATATTATTTTAAAATCCACGCTTACAGTTCATTCACCTGAAAATTCTGGCCATAACACCTGTGAGCTTCTCTACCCAGAAGCAATCCTGAGAGAGAAAAATTCCCCGTAACTCAAAGCAGACCTAGCCTCTGACAGGCAGGGATTTTTTAACTCCTTAGAGGCTGTTGCTTCTGCTTCCTTACTTGAGGACTCACCCCTAAGAGAGAGGCACAACAGGCATAACTAAATACAAAGCTGGTTAAGCCCCATTTGTAGCTCAGTGAATTGCCAGAATAATACACAGCAGCTGAACTACACCTGTGAAACTGGTATTCCACAAAAAGTCTATTAAGTCTATTTTTATTCCATAAAAACTCTATTATCAGGATAGCACCTTGAAACCAATTTAGGTGTAAAACTATATTACAAGTCAAGTTTATAGCAAGCATTAGGAGATAATATATAGATGTTAACAGGCTGAGAGTAATCAGTTAGGAGACAAAGGGGCAATCAGTATCCCACACCTGAGTGTTCTGAAGAAGGGTCAAGTCTGAAATCAACACCTGAGCTAGAAACCATAAAAGATCTAGAGCTAACGAAGAACTGGACTTTGGGAGAGCCTTGTCTTCAGCATGATACTTCAAACTCTGAACAAGGAGTGAAGGCCTCCAGGAGCCTGTGCTGCACAACCAAGATACCTCATGACAATTTCAAAGTATGCTTGAACACAGTCAGCCACACAGCAGTGAATCACACAAAGTCAGACTAAACCTGCAAAGAGCCAGCCAGCAATGGAGTTTAAATCCCATCTCTTACCATTCCCTCAGTCCTTTTTAACCACTGGATATCTGAAACTGTGTAGTACAACCTCCCAAAGACAGGAGCTCTCAAAGGGTGTGTATAAAAGGTCAATTTTTTCAGCCCTTTAAAAGGCAAGATCCCACTGAACATGTGCTGAAGTAGCATCTCACAGACACAGGAAGTATTACAATACAACATACGAACACACGCGCTGACAGTATCTATGAAGTGGACACACATTAGAATGACAAGGAAACTGCTTAAAGTATTTCAGGATCACAACACAGGATATGGATGCCCATATTTTATGAAATTCCCAGTTTTCAATGCTTATGCCTGCTTTCAAAATATCTAGCTTTAAAGCTGTGTAGTTTTTGAACCTGGAAGGAGACCCCACCTGGAGCACTGTGTCCAGCTCTGCAATCCTCAGCACAAGAAAGACATGGATCTGTTCAAGTGGATCCAGAGGAGGTCCACAAAAATTATGAGAGGGCTAGAACACCTCTCCTATGAAGAAAAGATGAGAGAGTTGGGGTTGTTCACCCTGGAGAAGGCTCCAGAAAGACCTTATTGAAGCCTTTTAATACTTAACGGGGCTTATAAGAAAGATGGAGACTTTTTACCAGGGCATGTGGTGATATGTCAAGGGGCAGTGGTTTTAAACTGAAAGACAGTAAGTTTAGATTGGACATAAGGAAGAAATGTTGTATGATGAGGGTGGTGAGACCCCAGAACAGGTTGCCCAGAGAAGCTGTCTTTGATGCTCTCTTCAACCTCTCTCCCTTCTCAGAGGGGAAGGGAGAGAGAATAAGAGAGAGAGAGACTTATGGGTTGAAAAGAAACTAAACTACTTTAAAGAAAGAGTAATAATAAAAAGAAAAGATCATTACATTAATAAGAAAATAATGAAATATATACAATATATACAAAACCAGTATCGAGCTCCCAGGATGACAATTGTGTCCCTGGCTAGCACTGGGAAAGTCCCAGACTGGACTCAGCAATGGACAGGAACTGGATTACAGATTTGGATTCAGGAACGCAGGGTCAGAATCAAAGGCAGACAAACAGACAGCGTCCTCCTTGGACACCAGCCATTGAAGAAAGAGGCTGACCCCTTTGATCCCTCAGCTTTCACCCTGTGCATAAGGCAGATGGGATGGAATACCCCGTTGCTCAGTTTTGCGTTGCCTGTCCTGTCTGCTCCTCCCCACAGGTGCAACCACTCTACACTTTTCCACTTCCGACCCTCCAACTTAGTACATAACAAAGTTAGCTGACCTTGTTTATTACAGCAGTAAGTATAAGCAAGAACCTCTCTGCATACCATTCCTTGATATTAACTATAAACGTCAGATGTTATCTGCTAGAAACAGACACTGTCTGAAACATATGCCATTAATTTCAGAGGATTAGTTAGTTAGAAGAGACTTAACTAAAAAGTAAAATTACTGAAAACAAAATTGGTTCTCTTCTACCTCAAACCAGCAAATTGCCCCATCCCTGGAAGTGTTCAAGGTCAGGTCGGACAGGGCTTTGAGCAACCTGACCTAGTGAAAGATGTCCCTGTCCACGGCAGGGGGGTTTGACTAGATGATCTTGGAAGGTGCTTTCCAACCCAAACCATTATAGAATTCTAGGATTCTAGAATTACAGAAATAATTTCCTTTAGGAGAAACTCCATCACTTCTAATACTGAAGACTCTACAGCTGAGAAACAAAATTGGCTTTTTTGTCACAAAACAAATATCCTCCAAGTCATAGATTTCACAGTATCCTGAGACAGAAAGGTTCAAATCCCATTGAAATACAATGGGATTGAATGCCTGAATTCTCCTAAAATAGAGTGGAATTTGAGTGCCTACATCCAATTGAAATGTAATGAGATTTGAGTGCCTAAATCCCATAACCTGATTGAAAATCTACCCTCAGTGTTTCACATGATCATAAGGGCAGGTGGGACTTCGAAAACATAGCGCGTTACACCTCAAATAGCACAGAAGAAGCTACATTTAATTCAATAACTGATTATCCCAGAGTCTTACCTACAGGATTATTTGTTGCATTTTTTTTTTAACAGAAGATTAAATTGCTGGACTATGATTAGCAGTTCCTGCGTTATTCCCAGCAGAGAAAGTGCTGGGAAGTTCACAGAGGTTGCATAAAGTTCTTTTACGTTAATAGGCTTTTCTGATTCTGCAAACCCTAGCCCCTACACAAGGTTAAATAAAGCTATCTAACCAACAAGCATTAGCAAAAATCATGTCTTTGGTACAACGGATTATGATGGCCTGACAGATTTTGATGAGGCCTATAATATATATATCAATCCTCTGGAAAACCAAATAACTACTGGATGGAGGCAGAACGTGGGTGGCATCTGGTACCAATATGTGCACAAAAAACCCAGCAAATACTTTCCGGGACAGACCAGCAAATACTTTTTAGTCTCTTACACATTTAGTAACTAATTTTGTTGTCCTTTCGACCCAGTAAAGGTGAAATGCACGGTATCGCCACAGGGTGGCTCATCTAGCCTGCAATGAAAGCCACAGATTTTCTGCGTACACAAGCAACCGAAGCAAGGCAGTCTCGAAGCTTTACGGATTGTTAGAGCTGGAGTACCCAGAGAAGAACTAATATAAAGAGAAAACCAGGAAAGGTACAGATCTAATTTTAATTCACATTAATCCTCCGTAGTTTCTCTTACCCCAGGGAAGCAACAGTCATTCCTGATGACTTTGTGAGTGAATAGTGCCTTGTGACGTGAAGGCACTAAGCCCACATTCCTCAGCAGCCAAAAATGCCACTGACTTCCTCAGAATTTCCAAATGACCAAAGTGCAGCCTCATGCCTTGTTCCTATACATGCTCACCGTGATGAAAAAAGTCCTGTTCCCTTCAAAGGATTTGGGATAGGACACTTGCTTGCTTGACAGTGTCAGAGTGAAAACTGACCTCACTATCACGGGGGGGGCCTGCTAAAAATTTTATGTTAACCTACACAATAAACGTCATGTCACAAGCTGTTAGCTGACTCACGAGCTGTTAGCTGACTAACAGACTGAAAAACATGCATTTATAATTATCAAATGTTTCTAGAGGTGAAAAAAATCTCATTTGTTTCTAAAAAGTAGCTTGGTATAGGTAGAAAACTTTAAAAATAACTATTTACAGTAAAAATTAAAACAAAAAATAAAATATACAACTAAATTATTGTAATGCTCAGACATGTTCAACTACTATAGAAAAAAAAGTGTTCTGAACAACTGGAAGTTAGGATTCTCATTTCTAGCAGTTTTTTCTCCTCTGCAACTATGTGTTAGAAGACATTTTCATCTCGAGAGACAAAGTTAAAGTTCGTAACAGTTACACGCTCAGTATATCAGGTTCAGCAGTGTAATTTTCAAAATGCAATTGATTATATTTCCTCTAATTTAATATATGCATTAATATAATGTATTTAAAAAACCCAGTGTATTAAATCTTCTGAGTACTACATATTTAAAACCTAATTGGGAATTTAAAGACATAATTAGATCCAAAAAAGTTCCCCATGGCATGGCTTCTGGACTACTCATTCACAAATGCTTTTCAAATCTATTAATTCTACTCATGATGAATCCTAGCTACCCTGCCAAATCTGAGGAAATTGCTTGAAAGACCAACATCCATAAAAACCACTAAGCTCAAAATTATTTCAAAACAGTCCGATGTACTGCTTAAACAATATGACACAGAAAAAAAAAAAAAAAAAAAAAATCCTTAAGACACTAAGAATATGACTCCAGCAAAAGAATTACTCTGGTGGCAGCAGTAGCCCCGAGACGAGTATATATTGACAAGGGTAACACAACAGGCCTATACTACTGTTTGCAGTCACAGATCAGATCACCTTACCAGCATAGTTTTGCTGCACTATTTGTGTGCCCATGCCCTGTGGAAAGTATCAGGTTTATTATAAACAAGCAGATCAGTTGCGTTTGAACAAGAGGTGCAATATTCTCTGGAAGTAACTAACGGCCCCCAGACCCACGAACACAAGACAGATGTCGGGCAGCAGCCACAGCTACAGTTCTAGCAAGCCGCTGACACCCAGAAATCCCAAAGTGTACCATCCAGATAAAAGATCCAAAGTGGGGGAAAAGGCAATCCCAGAAAATCAGGTGCGCGGTGAACTCCAGATAAAAACTCAAAAAAAAAGACTTTCTCAGAAATCCTAGGTATCACATTTTTATATGATGTATAAAGAATATTTAATATATAAAGAAAATGTACCTTTTGACACAAATCGTAGTGCTTTCATTTTTCTCCAGAATATTGTATTTCTGTTTACATACACAGGCCACTGTAAGACAGTGAGATAGTTTTATTTCCACCCCTAAGTTAAGAACAGTGATTTCCTTCCCCCTCTCTCCCCTTCTCCCCTCCCTCCGGCAAATTCACTAATCACTTTGATCCGTGAAATCTCACACGGCGCGCCACTCCTACGCTCGTTTCGCTGCCCTATGAAAGCACCTGGTGGCACAGCAAGACTTCACGGCGGCGTTACGCGACACCACGTTAACACCCCGTACCTGACAGAATTCCTGGGGTTTCCGCGCCCAGGACGAACGCCTT